>DWGJ01000048.1:0-52887 GCA_018246895.1 Aspitha aspitha aspitha | reverse complement strand
AAACAGTTCCTAGCTAGGAGGAACACTTTTCTATTTAGGATAGCAACCAAACAAGTGAAGTAATGTTCTTCCGTCATTGCTTTTCCTGCCAGGCTCTGTTGTAGCACGAGGTTAGTTGCAATTGGGCGACGGTGCTGCCATCTATCAAAACTCGTGCTTTCGTTTCGATATCGACCGTTTTAATGACCGTTTCCGACATATATAAATAAAGATAATAATGAATAATAAACATAAAGATTAATAATTGGTATATTAACATTAACGCCAGTTAGAACATCGGTTTTGTAATTTTACCAAAAAGGGTTCCTTTCGGCCAACTAAAACGGTCTGTATATTATCCAGTATTGGAATATGCTCAATTTGAATTCACATGGCGAATATGCGTACGTGACCTGCACATTTATTTAGGATTTTTTTACAAATTCCAATTTTGTAGGTTCCAATCGAAATCATATTTTTTGGTTACAAGGTGTCACTTCTAATAGGTAGGTTAATGTATTAACCAGGTTAGTTTTCGGTATGTATTGAGAAACAGGTGAATTTTGTAAGTCCGCGCAATATTTATTACTTCCCAGTATCTTATTCTCATTTATTTAGTATATCTTTGGACATAAACTGTACTTTTCACGTATTTTCAAGTTAATTTTAGATTTGAGTTCAATGACATATACCTACTTAAGTAGTTGGCAACGTTCAGTAGCCATCGATGTTGCAATACTCGTGCATTCTGCACTTGTCTGACCGGGCCTATAATATTACCTTGTAAGACACCAGCTTTTCGGTCCTTGAATAAGTTAAGGTTCAGAGAAATCTTCATGTTTATTTTCATGATGTATAAAAGAATAAAGCGGTTGTTATCGCATGTTATCATTATAACAGTTCGGCTTCCAACTAACCTATTGAGCGTTTACGTACATTCGCACAATCTGTATGGGTATCTTTTTTTGTAATAGCACGGTGTGGTGGTAAGCTTCACGCCTCCGAGCGGAGTGATTTGTGTGCTTAGCAGTGGCGATAAATAGCGCTAAGAGGTAATAGTCCAACGCAGACAGCCGGAGCGTTGGTATGATAATTGCATTGCGTTTTTATTGTAGATGCAACAGTTTAATGATGATACTATTAAACGTCGTTGAACATAAAAGAACAATTGTTTATTTACTTTCTTATTATTAAGTATGTTGAGTTATTTCTTATTATTAAGTATATTAATGTTGAATTAGAAAAACAAGGCAGTTGCTCTAGAGAAATTAATTAATAAAAACAATTATAAAATTCTTGTTAATTTATAAAGTTTGTACTTATTATCACTGGGTTTACTGAATATATTTAAGTATGGAATAAGTATAATATGGTTACAACTGTTTAGTATTCATGTTGCTTTGCACTTATTATATGCAAATAGTTGAAAATGCAAATAAATTAAATAATTTTTTCGTTAATAATGTTCGTATTATTACTGCCCTAGGAGAAGGAACCATAGCGCAATCACATAGTAACCGCAGGCTTGTTTGATCAGCCACGCCAGATTCGGCATTATTTGTTTACTTAACCGGAATTGCGTTTGCCTAAACTAAAGAATTAATATTTCTATTTATTTTGTAGAAGCCAGTGGATGTAATGTCCACGGCGCGATTTGATGAATATTTTGAATGAAATCTGGCTGTGCCTTTGGTGTGTTTTCTCTTATTATCTCATTTATGTTTATTTTTGTTTATTTCTCTCATAGCACAGAAATTGCTAGTTTCTCTTTCAACACCATTCACGACATGCTATGAGTTAGTTGTAAATGGAAAATACCGAACGTTTTAGGGATATTCCCAGTTATGTGATCAGTACCGCAATGCCATGGTATTGTATCCGCGGGCGTGTTGGATCAGACGTATCAGAAGCGTTTGATTCGTTGACGTTATTGATACAATTTTCTCTCGTCTTCAAAGATGCTCTAAATACAAGCGCAATGTATTCGAATTTTATGAGCAGGTTAGATGAGGGTAGATTTATATTATTATAATTACCAAGAGTTTCCGTGAAGATAAACTATAATTTGAAAATGAATGTAGTTTAAATAGGGATAAAATATTAATGGTGCCATCGTAAAATCTAAGAATTCAGATTAAGATGTGTATGAAATAGAACTTTTTCTCTTAAAATTCGACTGAATGCCAAAAGTATTGTTAGATTAATGTTAATATTCTTATTGGTATTTGTGATAATTTGGGCTATTGCATCTAAGCAACACTTTGTATTTTTAGCTTTTTATTTCAAATAGTATTATCTCGAATTACGTGCTTCAGTTCTATAGGATTCACATTTTATTTGAAGAACTCCTATAAGTAGTTTCCACAACTTCTTGTTGAACTTGTGCAATAAATAACAATGCTACTGTCAGCTCAACAATTGGACTTCAACACATTCCACTCGTGTGCAGAGACGTTTATTTGAAATTCTTCTAACATTTAAAGTCAATAAAAGTTCCGTGTTAGAAAATAAACGCGCGATATTGCTTTCATATCTCTTGATTCTCGTTTATTAGATGTATGTGTAGATTGATGGAATGGTGACTTCTATTGGGTTTTCAATTGTAAGTATTGCTGGAGTTCTTGGATTGCTTCTGTTGTTGTTATTTTTTCCGGCTAGGCACAGAAAGTTTGTTATGAAATCATTTTCGGTTGCGCTAATTTAAAGTGTTCTAAAATTGTTGCACGTTCTGTTCCTACATGTTTCGTTAACATAAAAGGTACTTTGTCTTGCGAAATCACCTCTTTGGGTACTATTAAATTACAAGCATTCGTTGAATAACGCATAGTCAGTACCTTAAACACAATGATCAATATTACGCTTCACGCCTTCGACCGCTAGCGTTATCCAACAATCTGAGTTACAGCTCGGAATTGAAAGTACAAAGAAAAGAATTTGATGGCGGATAAGTGTGTTTATGAATGGAAATAATCACGGCACGACATAAAGGGCGTGTAATTGAAGTGCGATCAAAGATAGGAGAGAAGTGAACCTGCTAAGTTACTTGCATAACACTTTCCTTTTTTTGGGAATGGTGTATCGGATACCTCACTTTGTATTACCGATCGGCTGTCAAGTTTAGGGTACTCGTACACGTGGTCGATATATTATAGAAATAAGATGATGACGTTTCTCTACCTATAAATCTATCGGATTTGTTGTCTACCAATAGTAAATGACAAATAAAATTGAGTTGTATCGACTCACTGTAGTTCGGCTGTCTACCCGATAAATCAATATCATTGATTTGGTTTTTCGATCCTTGTTGATAAATCGAACTGATCGATTCAACCTTAGGAACATTAATCTTTTTGTCCAAACAATTGCGCTGTAGGCGCGTGAGCGGAAATTAATGTCTCACCAATGTAATAATATTAGCAAGAAACAAATAAAGTCGTAAATGAAATCCTATATAAAATAATTATAGAATTTTACAAGGGTTGTTATCTAAATCCTTTCGCGCTTTAGTCTGCATAAACCCATGTTTTCTCTCATGTCAACTTTTCTTTACATTGTTCTCTTTTACTTCTTTGACTTTTCTTTTATTACTTGTATTAATATATATTTTCAGTAGTTATTAATTATCGATAATGCTTTGAATAATTAGTTTATTTTTATTTGATATTAAAATAACGACCGTAAAGATTTGACAATTCCTTTTCGTATTTTACTTAAAATTATGAAAGAATCATGTACAATTAGGCATTGAATATGTTTATTTGCAGTTCACACACATATTATAATAATACTAATAATTTTATTCCGTACATTATCATAATAAACAGTCCAATTACATCATGTTACTTATAATAAGCATCAAGCAAACATTTCCTAAGGCATGGATAGTATTTGTACCCAAAAAGATTTATTATAAAAACATATTTATGTACAAAGGTTTCTGTTTACTTTGCATTATATACATATGTGTTACATTCAACCAATATCACTTAACTAACATCATTTGCAGAAGGTCTGTAATATAATGAGCACAACAGTATAACAGAGTTAACGATCAATTACTCTTACGTTCCTGTAATTAAAATATCTCGATATTAATTAATATGTTGTCTGATAAACTCTGTGTTTACAGAGAAATTATTAAGTAGATAATATTCTTTATTGTAGCTTTTAGCAGTTAAGAATTTACATAATTTCTACTATTCAGTCATTCAGATAATTCCCAGTTTTTCTTATTCTTCATCTAAAGCTTTAATGAGTCTCTCTTTAAAAGTTGTAACCGTTTAACAGATGAGAAGCAAAGTTTTCATTATTGCTGGTAATAACTTCTTGAGTCTTGTTAAATTGGAATAAAAGAAGAAATAATCGAATATTTAATGGGTAATTATGCTTAAAATAGTTAGTACCTCGGCTGCAGACTCGAAAATAGGATTACACGATTTCTCTTTTTGTCTAATATATTTCATCATCAGTTTTGAAGTTCCAATATACACGTGTGTTACACATTCAAATTTATTACTCGCTTTGTTTCCGTAAATGCTTATACAATACATTCATGCTTTGAATCAGATGATTTGCAAGTTCTTATTGAGTGAGTCGATTTTGGTCAAACAATAAAATTATATGCACTATGACCGTCTGTGAACATATGGCAAGATGTTATTGTTTTCTTAACTTGTTCTTTTAACCATCACGCTCAACTAAAGGGGTACTACCCATTGGGTAAAACTCACGGGTCATTCAAACTTATTAAATAGACATGTCATATGGCATAGTATCAATGAAAATGAATATAAAGCGCGCACATAATCGCTAATCAGATTGTGAAATGGCACTTGATTGCGATTATGGTGCGTACGTAGTGATTTTATCGACTAACACGTTAATGTTATTAAGCATTTTTTGTTATCATCGACGATTTGTAATGAGTATCACGCTCGAATGAGTTAATTATAACTTAGGCCCTTTAACATGAGACTGAATGGGTATCAATGGGCCAGCTTGCTACGTAAGCATTGTGTTACATTTCTAGCTTTGTAATTATCAAACAAAAAGGCATGTTCATGGGAAAATTAACAGGCTTATTACACGCTTTAAAATTTACCAAACAAAGATTGCCTTTAGAAATAAATACATATATAAGTAGACCGAATTCGATTCCAAATATAATAATGTAAAGAGCTTCTTTCCATGATTAATAGAATACCTTTATATTTTGAAAGAAGTTATATTATTTTGTAATTCTTGAAACCAACCAAGAGCCTTAGAAGGATTCGCCAGATCAGGATTTTTTGTAATTCCGCAATCAAGTAACTTATAGATACACCGATATATAAAAGGGACGTTTTATTTTTCGTCACTTATCGGAAGTAGATAACATCTAACATATATCTTCTCAATACATACGGTGGCGCGTAGTTTCGTATTCTAGTGTCGTACATAAGACGAATCGTCCATTTTAACTTCTCTCTTCTCTATGATACGTAACGAATTGTATTCCAGGCTCATGGAATATTCCATTCGATTTAGTAGCTTCATTAATACATCTTGTAAAATGTTTTGGTATCAAAAAAGTGATATTGTACCAAAGCAAGACTAAAATTACACTTGTACAAATTAAAGAGGAAAAAACTAAATATAATGAACACTGGTTTCACGGCTGAGCCGAGTAGAAATAACAGACAGATAGATGGACAGATTCGAGTTTCATATTGATAAACTATAACATACATTTAACGTTTTACATTCAACTTCCATCATTCTCTCTACTTTAATTGCACCCATTATTCGTACTCATACATATGTATATAGACACAGGATCACACAGAAAGGTCACATGTACAGATAACACTTAACAATTTATCACCTAGACCGTTGCTTGTCAACCTGGAGGTCGCGATTGTTATAAGATCGGCGTCGCCATCTGTTTAAAAAAATTTGTCCCATATAAACCTAATTCAAATGTACTATTTTTTTAAGTAATACTACAAAATTATATAGTATTACCGTGTGATAACTATATGAAATAATATAGCTTAGAAAAAATTAACTGATAGCTTAAAATATCATTGTAATGTTGTAGTGAAGGAGTCGTAAGACAATTTAACTTTTTCGGCTTTGGGTCGCGACATAAAAAGGTTGAGAAACAATGACCTAAGAAGTACCCGGCCGGTAATTTACGGTCTATTAAAATTGTAAGCGAGTTCTGTTACCCACATCCCTCTCGTAATTACTTAGGTCACAAAGATACCTTGTGTTCCTTGAACTCTGTAAATATTTAGGCCACAGCCTGGAAACTGGTTATCTACTGTGAACAGCCTATCATAGTTTGGTTTATCGTATTCATCTATATTAATATTAAGCTGGATAAGTACAATATGGTGGCTCGAAATTTGTACATATTTATACTATATAAAAAGTTTTATATAAATATAAAAACTGGAAACTGACCGACAGACTGATCCAGAGATCAACGCACAGACCGAACTTAACCTCGAACCTAGCAATTTTGCAGACAGATTCTTTCAACCCAATATCCAATTCAAATAGGAATAGAAAAATGGCATGAAAATTGGTCGGTTTTTACGTTAGACACTCGAAATTTTAGTCACACTTTTGGTTAATAAAAATAAAAATGCATTTATTGGTTAGCAAA
Organism: Aspitha aspitha aspitha; assembly: GCA_018246895.1. Taxonomy (NCBI): domain Eukaryota; kingdom Metazoa; phylum Arthropoda; class Insecta; order Lepidoptera; family Hesperiidae; genus Aspitha; species Aspitha aspitha. Next base: position 46,256 of record DWGJ01000048.1, on the reverse strand, counting down.
GCCGTGGGCCGATGCTAGTCCAGGTACAATACGAAAAGTCGGAAAGTTAAAAAAAGGCCAGACTAAACATGACTGCGACGCAGTATGCACTCAAATTACACACGGCATTAGATAACACGTCATGTTAGAAATAAACATACTTTGAAGTATGAGTTCACTAAATATTCCACTAAATAAAAAAAGTATAATATCTTTTTATTACACTGTTTTGGATTATCACCTCCATAGAAAGGGAGAGCAAATTTTTTACTTTCAACTTTATTTATTTCTTTTTTCTTTCGTCCTATCTACTCGTAAATACGAGAAAAAATGTGATCTTTTTTAAAAACATTACCATTTGAATTGGCCGAATATATACCTAAATATTAGTCCCGTTTTTGCCCAAATCATATATAATGTGCTCAACTAAGTACACATGTGAATGTATCCTCAACATAAATTTCTGTATTTATGGAACTGTTACTGCAGTTCTGCGGAACAATTCTGTACTAATCTATTCCGATAACTTCGGTGTATGCAGCTCCACGCTGCACCAGCTCTATATAAACACAGACTATCTACATTTCCCCTAACTGGGTTGAAGACGTAATAAATATCCATAAAGTAACAAATAAGGTACGTTGCGCATGATACCAAAAAATATACATTCCGGGCCTTATGCAATTTGTACACTGAATTTAAAAAAATCGTACATTGCATGAATTGAAAAAAAAAACAGGTAACAGCACTTAAGTCTTCCATTCTGTGTAAGAAACTATTAGTAGATGAAAAGTTTTTCTTCGTCCTTTCTGAGTCGGAACTCCAAAAAATGGAATAGCCCGCCAGCTTGTATTTCCCGAACATTACAATTAACGACTTTCACAGATGGAGTGAATAGGCATTTACGAGTACAAGGTAAGCGTGCTATATCGTAGGTCACATCGTCGCTTGTCATCCGGCGAGATTGGAACCATTTGTGAAGCTTATAAAAAAAAAGAGCTGAAACCGTTCCATGTGTTCCAGCCTAATGTCGTAACACGCTGGTATTCGGGTTATCGCGACAACGGGACGCGGGAACAATGTTACGTCGGAGAGATGAAAGTTGTTTACATTGCAATAAAGTCGTGTAACCATGAAATGGCGATTTTTGGTTTACGAGCCACTTTGTAGAACAAGCCAAAGAACTTTGTAGATGACGGCCAGGACGGTGATGCAACAGTTTTGGTTAAGATACATATAAACGTTACAGTAATAATAATAAAATAATATCTTCGAATATTTTATACATAAAGAGGCACAAGTAGATGGTCAAATGTAACGATTTGTTACTGGCGTTTGATAGGATTTAAATCCTATTTCAATTTAAGTCCAGTCCAGTGACTTCAATTACTATAACTATATTCCCTCTAAAATCATAATAGGGCGGATTGCCTCAATGTAAAGAAAAAGCAATATCTAATTAAGGATTCATACTTTAGTAGGTGAAAGATTTAGGATTTCAACGAGATCATTTCTTAAATGACGTCGAGAAGAAAAAATCTTAAGCAACTTAATGAATAATTGTGACTCATCATATTGTAGGTAATATTAATAAAACGATTTGCTTACAGCAACAACTTTCGTAATAACAATTTGTCCGTTCCAGAGAAGTCAATTATGACTCTTGTCATATAAACGCCGGAAACGTTAGACTAAAAGGAAAACTGACTTTGAAAGCAAAGAAGCTCATTTTCATTCGAGAACCAAGAGGAGATTTTTATTTCCGTTTTGCATTTTCCATTGTCGACAAAGTTGGTATAATCAACGATTGTAATCTGATTGTACTTCAATAGGCCGCTACAGATAACTAAATTGAAAGAATTGAAAGCGGTCCGTACGGAATCTTAAACAGTAAGGTTATTTTGCGAAGATTTTTCAGTGAAAAGAAGCACTTTTTTGAGTTTACCAAGCGTTTTAGTGCATTAATATTTAAATAGTAAAGGAACAATAATTTGGTCTATTTCACACATTGCTGTCTGATCCCAATTAACATAATTAAATTCCTCTATTGTAGTGATCGGACAGGTAATAAAAATACATAATACGATATAACACAATACTAATATAGATATTTAATACAAAAGCAATAATATGCACCTGAATAATGTAATTATACTGTATACAATCATTGTACCCTAGTGTTCCAAGTACAATCAACTATGTACGTACATTGTTTTATAATGTAGGAAAATTGTTCTCAGAATATAATATGTGTTCGAAACGAATGGAAATTGCCGCACGGAGGAAAAGCGGGGAACAGTCCAATCGGAGAATGAAAAAGGATACAATACACTTTTATCTCTTGCGGATTTCCAGAATAACGACATATGCAGCCAGTTTTCGCGCTTTATATTCGTAGTCGGTCTGATTATACACCTCAATGTTTTATTGATAAGGCATATATTTTCTGCGGCAGAACAACGGAAAGTTTATTTTCTTCCACTTTCGGATTATAGATCCAGTAGTTAGTGACGCTGACTGCTGAGTCGGGGTTCGATTCCCATTCAAGGTACGTATTCGTCTGATGAATGTTAATGTTTCTTTTGTTCCTTGTTGGTTATAGGACAAGTTTTGCTTAGTTTGGTATCAAATGCCTGTGAATGAAGATGGTCCTTAAACATTTAAAATAATACAACTTTTTGGGCAGGATTGACGCCTAAGCCACGGCTTACGCTTTTATAGGAGACAGGGTTTGAGATTTGCGATTGTCTTACATATATTTTTGTTTCGTCAGTTTCGGTACAAGCCGTTAAGTATGCCCAGTATTGTGATCTATGATCAGAGATCGGATTTAGTCTTACGGACTTCTATCCGAGTTACACTGGTAAACATTCCCGCAAAGCAGTTTAATAATCACATTAAACAGTTTACGGACGTTTTAACGACCCGTAAAGAATTCACAACGAACCCTACTATTCGCCGTCCTAGCTCGGCTTTGTATGTATAAGAACGTGGCTAAGGTTATTGCTACACTGTGTGATTATAGACGATATTACCGTAAAAAAATCATATATGGATAAATAATTACGATAGCATATCTTATATAGGTCATACATATAAAAAATCTTTGTAAAACCCGTACCCGTAGTGTTATTGAAGTATTCTGTCGATATTAAATCGTACCAGTCATAATGTCATCGTAACAGCCAGTGTTTGGTAATTTTCTTTATAATAATCCAAAGTCCAGTTGATAAAGGCTTTTTACGACACATATTCAGTTAACCCCAAATTTTACAATTTTATGCTTGAGAATAAAATTACCTATCTATAAAAGAAATTACGGCTGTATCGATTGACCAAACATTATCATATATAACTTTTATTTCGACGGAATCCGCTGCACGTGTCAGTATGTAAATATAACAAAAGCTGCCATATAAGTTAATCGATTTACTATTTTAGACGAAATAGCGAGTGGTAACCGCCTAAATACGGTATTTACTGGCTTGCTATAACCATTTACTGGTCTGAAGTAGAACTACGTGAGATATGGAGTTTACTTCAACATGCGTGCTATAAAAACTCGAAAGGAATTATTATCATTAAACCAATTTATTGTTTACTATAATTATCAAATCGCGCACTGAGCAACTTTTTTTACTTATGATGATGAGGAAAAAACCAGCAAGCAGCAGTCACTAGTGACTAATAGGGCTATAGGAATGGGACTGTTTGTGTGAAGTTACTCGTAGTTAGTAATTGGCGTTAATACGATTTACTTAGTTAGTAAACTAAGTTAACATTAATTCGTTTATTTTAAAACCTCTCCCATTGAGCACTATTATTAGATGATCGTTAAAGGTAGTACAAGTGTCTTACATTTAGTTAGTTTTACGACTGTCTTGTACTTTCCTGTTTCGTTTTTATTTTTTGGCGCAGTAATTCGATCTAGTTTCAGTAGAAAAAGTGTTCCATCTTCAAACTAATTAAAAGAGTGGATTAATGTAAGGAAAATTAGCTGTAGATACTCAGAATTATCGGAATAGCGGAAAATGGACGTTAATTGATCGAATTTCATAAGAGGCTTTGAATCTATGACATTTTATGACAACAGTTATTTTCGAATAGATAAATATATTAAATTTTTAAGTGTAAAGATAACATCTTCAATACAGACGGAGAACTATTATAAAAATCCATTACTAAGAAACGCAATAAAAGATTTGTTATTAAGATGACGAGTAATTTTAAATTAATTAAAATTATCACACAATTTATTTATAATAATTATTATAGCCATAATAAAATGTATTATTAATTTATTGTCATCCTCGGTATTTATCTTGGTCCCTGTTTTATTATGTATAGGTACCTAACACATGTACATAATACACATAGGTAATAGTCTGCAATACTTACATGTATGATGGTTTTCGTTGTGACCTGCAAAAAAATAAAAAAATATTAGTACATGAAACACAAGTAAAGTACTTACCTATATCGTAAAAAGACTATCCACAGTGTAGTGTATGTACGTTACAAGTTGATATATATATCTAACTATATGTCAGTAAATCTGCTCTAATTACATATCGCATTGTATATTATACATAATACATAATACACACATACATATACTGTCGTCTCGGCTAAGTACTGCGCGGGCGCAGCCGAGGGCCGCAAGAGGGCGCACGAGTCAGTGTACATCTGACAGGCGCGGAGCGAAGACGTAGTGCATAGCAAGCTAGCCGATACACGTCATTATCAAATTATACACTTCGATCATCTGTAGTGTCGACCCAGGAATACTACACACAGCTACTTCTTCTATATTTATTAATTAAAATAAATAATGGTGAATCTTAATGACTTGCTCAATTTCATTTAAAATTATTTATTATCTCATTTGCAGAAAATTTCTGAGCAGCGGATATTTTTAAATTTCTGATATTTTCCCTTCATTGAAATACCGATAACTAAGCACCCGTAGGTAGTAAGTAGCACAAAGCGCGATATTACTGTGGTAAGCGTTGTAATCATTAAAACGCCAATAGACTTTTGACGATGTCTGTACATTAGTGCACTCGTTATTATTACATAATAGCAAATCAGCATTCATCAATATTCTGTTTTACTTTGCTATTGACTTTCAATAGTGACTAATACTTTTACTTGAAAGAGTTTTCTTATACAACAATTTAAATAGTCATTCATTTGCTTAGAACAAAAATCTTTGATTCAACAAAATTAAATTTTCATTTCAATTTATGAAAATCAACATAAAATATCGCATAATTAAATTTGTCACATCACAGAACCCAGAAAACGTAATTTTGTTACACTTATCCGGCTTTTATCGTGCAATTTCCGCGTTTGTGTTATGAGAAGCAACGAAAACTCTGAAGTCTGTATGATATTCGTCACAAAGGACGAGCAAACGACCGCGCTAAATAGGACAGCGCGGCTCATCTGGATGGCTATTATAATGAGTATCTGTGAGCTGCTTGTGAACACAAGACTCCGAAACACGAATGTACGTAATATACTCCATTTACCCGATTGCACACATTGTGCTCTATAATTACAGATAACATATTCTACAAAAAATCTTTACTTTTCAAAAATCCAATCCGTTAACCAACGTATGTAATTCATGAGTAGATAGTACTGAAATTGATAAAATCACTTCAGTGAACTTGGTAAACTATTCATAGTACGAAATTCTTGTTTACGAAACAGTTTTTTTTTCTGGAAGGCTATACAATTTACTTGAATGATTTGAAGTCTATATTTGGGTGTGTATATTAGCTAAAGCCTACTTTTGATCATTCAATCAATGAGCTTAATGGTAACTACTAAGGTACCTACTAATTCTGTCAGTTTAATTTCACGAATATTAAACGTCACGTCTATTACCCATAGCGGTAGGCAGACAGAACTTTTTTACGCAGTCGCTTAACGATAATTTAAAAACCCTTCCGAACATTTAAACCTAGCTTCACAAGCAGCAAAATAAAGTAGGTATGATATAAAATAACAGCGTGTGTCACAAAGAATAAGGAAGATGTGGTTATTATGTTTCTCATTATGTCTGTGGGAATGCCCAAGTGCTCGGGATTCGGGAAATGCATGCCTTAATAATTGTTCACCACATTTTTATATTCAACCTTTCAAATATACCGGGTTTAATTATGTTTAGCAAGACAGGTTAAATAATTGTAGAAAGCAAATAAAATATTTTGATGGACATGTGACTGATGAAGGACTGTTTGAGAAATGGAAATCTTTTACCTATGTAGTTTAAAAAAGTCTAGATAAAAATGGCATTTACTATGCTAAGTTTAGACAGAACTGACCCAGTAGGCCGAAAAAAGTTGAGGTCAGAAGTCAGTTGATTCATGTTCTTTAAAGAGGACATAGTTTTATTTCAATGTGCATTTGACTATTGAAATAATGTTTGAGAAATGGAAAATATTTTTCACTGCCAAGTCTACATACAAATGACACAATGAACTGAAAATACTTGTGTTACAAGTTTAGACGTCAGATGATTCATATTACTTGAAGAGGACATAGTTTTATTTAGTCGTGTTTATGACTGGTAAGAAATTGGTACTGTTGAGAGTGAGAGTTGAGATAAATAAACTACATACAAAGCTCCTCAGGGTAATAAACGATAAAGATCTTTGCATTTGTAAGCAAAATAATATTTCATGGTCTCATGATAACCAGTTTTATGCTGGTTGTAATCTTATATACGTAATTAGATTAGGTACACGTGTGATGCCAATCATAATAAACGAGCTACTGTCACTTATTGCCGTGCTCTGATTTATTATGCTGAATATAAAAACTCATGTCCATACTAACATTGTAAATGCGAAAGTTTGTTTGTTCGTCTTGCAAGTGAAAACGAAGCATCGGACCAATGCGGTTTTTGGTACGGAGATGGTTGAAAGGCTGGAGAGTAACAAAGACAAGTTATATGCGGAAAAGTATCTCATTTCCAAGAGATAATAAGTTTTACTAAAAAAATTGCTGTAAGTGGCGTTACGGCTGCAATAACGGTATAAAGTTTAAACAAAATTGTTTCTTTTGATCACGCGGTCGAAGCTACAGGTAATACATAGCTGGAAACATCTTAAATACAATAGAGATAATTTGAATGTTGTTTTATTGAATCCATAGGTATGTCATATGCGCGGGGTTCGGTATAATGATGACTAATAGGATTGTATGGAATTTAGACATTGAAAGATGGCATTTAGATAACGGTAATAATTTTTAGCATAACTGCAGTTGTTAGTTTATATCAATAAATATAATTACCATTAAACTCTTAGTGTTCACATTAATTTAAGACACTATGCCACATAGGACCGAATCTTTAATAAAACCTGTATTTTAGATCTGGCGCAGATCACAGAAAGTTAATTAAGTCTATAAAGTTGTTACGCTGTATATGACAGTTATATTTGTATTTATTTGTGATAGCATCTCAGTAAGCTAGCGTTAACCTAACAAAACCGTGATATTTTAGGGAGATCAAAATTTAATAGTGATAGTAAAGTGCACAGTAAATTAGTAGCCACATTTGCCCTTTGAGTTGAAATGTCACGGGTTGTACGAATTTAGAGCAACAGTTTCGCTGTGTCTAGCTCACTTTGCACTTGAAATTAGATCGGATGCGAGTAGTGAATCATCGGGCCAATTAGGATTCGCTCATTTCCGCTCGCTTGTGTTAATATTTATATTAACGAGATTTTTTGCGAAATTTTCTTCTGAGTTGTTTTCATGTGATATTAAAATGTATGGATATTTATGTTAAGTAAATAAGGAATTCATATGTATTTTATCAAAAATGTAACTATAGCTTCTCCTGGTGAGGCCCATTTAGAGAATACTATCACTAATATTCGTTGTATAGTTTTGTTCTTTTTCTTTTAGCTATATTTATTTACTATAGAGGTATTTATTTACTATCAAGTAGAAAAAACCTTGCTAGTTCTTCACATGTCACCTCTGCAATACTCATAATGAAAAGGTTGTAGACACTCGTGACATACTGAGCGTCTTGTTTTGATAACATTGTTGATGTAAAAGGGCCAGATTTTAACTTTTATTTAAATTTTTCTCCAATAGTTATATTACATAAGCGAATAGTGCATTTACCTTTTCAGGGCTCACGTCAAAAGGTTCCCAAATCAGAGCGTCGGTTTAAGCGCAGTTTGGTCACGAAATTAGATAGGATGCGACACGTGATTTATCGCGGTGAGCCAATTAGGATCGCAGGTTTCCGTTTTGGTTTGATCTATTAGTATTTCAGGTACACATTTTTTTAATTAGTTCAATTAATTTTATGTCTTGTTATTAATTGCACCCTTGTGATGTTCAGACTTAATTAACAATTCTCGAACGTAAAACTAAGTATATATAACAAACGGTGTAGTTTATTCCTTTGTTCTTTCTAATTCACGCCCCGTGGCTGGTGTACGTACTTACACATACTCATACATTGAGAATCATTAAAATGTTCGAAATTCACACCATTGTGAACATTAACGAAATAGAATGATAATTCTCCGGAAAATTTGGTGATATTTGTTTTCGTCGCCCTGTCAGGGGCTGTTCCAAAAAGACAGTAATTTTCGACATCGACAGACAGACGGGCCATTTATCAAAACGAATTTACTCAGTTTCTCGGCTCCTTTTTGTTTGAGTGTTTTTCTTCCATTAGCACTTCGGAATTTTCCTACCAGAAAAGTAATAACGCACATTGTGTTAAGATGTCTTGTCTAAATAACGAATGAATAAAAGAAATGCCATCGTTTAAGCGTCTTGACCGTAAAATATAATCAGTAATGATTGTAAGCGGCTTAGATTCGGCCATTTTTAATCGACCATTTTATATAGAAATTATTTAATTTACTGATATTTTTTAAAGAATGATGCAATTGGTATAGTCGTTATAGGACACTACTATACTTTAATGGCGTAGTAAAACTCACAGTAATATACAGACACGTAATAGTACTTTTATTTGCAATAAACATAGACCGTTATTTACTCAACTTACGTCAAGCCTTACGCTTCACTGTTCGTACCGCGCGAAATTTGTCGCAACGAATGTCACGTGGCCGGGGTGGTTATGTTTGTCATTAATTTCACTATCAAACAAAATTACTATAGCGATATCCGAACAAATTTCCATTTTTCCATTAAAGCAGTGTCAACTCTGATGTTATTGGATATTTCTATTTTGGACAGGAAGTAGTAACCATTTTTCATAATAAATTATTCATAAAATGCTAAAAACGTAGTTCGGTATAAAATAAAAATACCACTATTCATCATCGGAACACCCATTCCTTTCATGTCAATAAGTGTGACAGGGACAGAAATGTGTGCCCTGTGAAATTTCAGGTCAGACGGATGATATGGATGAATGGCCAGAATTACACGTTTGTACGATAGAAACTGAAAGTAGGAAATGACCGATTTTGTATAACAGCTTTTCTGTGAAACTGCTTGCTTATTTAAATGTATCAAAAGGTTTATTGTTGCGTTCGCGAAATCCACTAAGATGTTCAGTGAAATTCATTGCGGTAATAAAATATAACCATATGCTAGTGTGTCTTTCGTACACGAGGGACTGATACTTTTGTTTCTGGTTAAGTTTATACTTTGGCTATTGATATTGTTAGTTTAACTATACACAATGGGTGGCATCCACGCTGCTAATGGCTGAATTCAGTCGTAACGTAGAGCCAGATGCCTTGCGTTTGGAGAATAAAATGATTATATAAATTCAGCGAGTGTTCAGCACTTCTCTGTCAGGCAACCTGCAGTTGCTGTATCAATGTGAACCCTGAAATATGTAGTGCGCCCCTGAATTATATCCGTTATTATGATTTTATTGTATACGATTGTTTCTATTAGGCAAAGTTATAAATTTGATACTTAATTACATAAAATTTCATACGTATTTATCAAGAAAAGCACAGATAATGATAGACAAGAAAGGCAAAGGCAACGATATGCACCTTTTTATACATTTCCCAGGTACCTTCTTAGTAGCATATGTACATACATATGTAGTAAAACAATGATTTTTCTACGAACGTTTCTTTTCGCTCTCCGGAAGAAGTAATAGTATTTTATATTCATAATATGATAATATCAAGACCATTTCGGAGCATCAGGTGTACTTAATATCGTTCATAACAGCCCAAAAGTTCCACTTATTTGAATGTAAAAGATATTGTAGAGTATGAATTTTTTGCGGATGTACTTTATTTATCGTGATTGGTTTGAAAAAATGTCCAATAACACCTTGTCATTATTTTATTTCCTATCATCATCAATCATACCTACGTTTTTTATTAATATTAATATTTATTACACTTTTGGGATATTTGTAAATAATGTTGGTCCATTGAGCCGCACCTGGATCTATGAAATATGTGTTCTTTAAAACTTGGACGCTAAAAAATTTTAAAAGTTATTTTTTTTAACAACATGAAACATGAATTGCAAGGAATACTTAACGTTCAATTTTACGTAGAAATATTTAAGTGATCATAAAGAAAGTATCGAGTGAAAACTACACAAATCGATCGATGTTGGACGCAATCATAGACATTTGATATTTATGATATATTCATGCAAGTGATGACTTACTTATTCCTCAGTAATTGGTAGCATTATGCAATATCTGCATTATGCAAAGTAATTATGTATTACATGAATTCCTAGATGAAATGTTTTGGTTGTAGACAAATGTACAAAATTAAATCGGCTTCGATATAGGTATGACCCAGCTTTTATTAATATATGTACTTCATTATAATAATAGCAGTAATAATAACATGAATTCGTTTAATTCCAAAATAGCTTGACTGCTAATTATTAAAAAGCTTCCACAAATTTGGGTGTGTTTATGATACCTGTAATACATCCATTGCCATTGTCGATCAATTATAGATAAGAAAAGCAGAATCGCAGGGCTATATTTAGGTCGAACCCTGAATAAGCCATGACTGTTGCCCCAGTCATGGTGTCTGGGTTTATCGACCTGCGGCCAACGTTTAAATAATTTATCCCGCATGCATTCTCATCGATATTAGTCCATTACTGCGTTTATTTCCTCACAAACGACTTACTATCCTGAATTCTATAAATTATTATCATAAAGATTCTATTTCTTTGTAAGTACCTACATACAATACGTTTGGCTAAAGTTAGTTCATTCTGGTGATGCTATTATCTTATATGAAGCTAGTTATGACTCTGGCTATAATTTGTTACATTTTTTCTAATATTTTAATGTTCGGTATGGCAATGTTGTAATACCTATTTGAAACGTCCCAAATTTTCTAAAATATAGAGCACGGTAAGTCCGGAACAATTTTTGAAAACATAATGGGCATCTTTCAGCGACCGTATGCAGAATCTCCAAACAGACTCGGATTGGAATGAATTTATGCCTCACTTTAATGGTAACGTCGACAGGAATGACGAAATTTTAAAAATCTACTGCTCCAAATTTTACGTAGCTTCTTGAAAGCTAAAAAGTATGTACCTTGCTTTTTTATGAATGTTTACATTAACAAAGGCATTTACAATGACCTTCTTTTCTTGGGTACACTTATAAATTACGTTTTCTTCGGATATTAATACATAATTAGATAAAACTAGTATTCGCTCAGTGGTTGTAAATTCATTGCTAAATTTGAACAACTCGTTCATATTTCGACACAGCAAAAATGAGGTTTTGCTTGTTGTGTAAATTAGATTCCGTAAAACTTTTTTTTCACATTTCCTTTGATTGTTTTGCCCTTAACATTTACCAAATTACCGTAAACAATGTTTAATTTAATTTAAACAAATTCCTGCACTTGTTTTATCAATTTTTTTTTGTTTGCACTACTCTGTTAAAACTGTAATTCAACCAAATCTCACACTACTCTGCGCGTGCAATACTCTCAGAAAGGCACGGAGTTTTATCTTTTCCTATTAATATCTGTAATAACGAGAATCTAAGAAAATTTGTAATGGAATAAAGGTAGTATCTTAGCTAAGCCTTTGCTTTCTAATGTTACGTTATACTTGTGTAACTGATAATTAAACTTCTAAAGTAATTTCACTTCTATAACTATCTATCAATTCTTATGCGCAATGCCGATAATTTGTACCAATTTACAAGCTGATAATCTGATAGGGTTTTCCAAACAGGTCCTGTCTTAGGCGTATATTGAAAACTAGTTTCATATAATCACTTAATCTAGAACATTGAATTTTATTAAACGATCTATATATCACTTACTGAGTAATGCTAAATATATATTTTATATGTACATAAAAATTACTCTTAATTTCGTTCTAGCGGAAAACTTAATGTTATATCTACGTAATTTATCTCCATGTGTATTTGTGTATTTTCCAGAATAAAAATATTGTATATATGTGGTAGATACTCGCCGAAACACGAGTGACGTCACCTCATGTATGGTTAAGATTTTGGATTTATTGCACCGAGTAGCGAGTGTATAATAAATCTACATTACGTTATTCTAAACCGTCGTGAGATATGTTAAAGCGCCATTTTGTATTTATCATTGAACTTATACTTGTTTTAATAATTTGTTATTTGCACGCATAAAAGTCAAAGGCGAGAGAGACATTATTATGTGCAATTCCACTGCAATGCCAGAATCCTTATACATCTAGGTTGCGTGCTTGGTTAGAATCTTGACCCACTACGTTGCCACAGTTTACAAAACATATGTCATCCTACACTTACTCTAGTGACACGAAGAAGCTAGTTTTTTTTCATTTTCCTGCGAATTGTGAGCCTAAATTACTTGAAAGAAGTAAAAATAATGAATACTTTACGCTGCGTACCGAAAACGGTATGTCGTGTTGTAGGAATAAGCAAGGCCAGTTGTTCATTTGATTCGAAGATGGCATTTTAAGAGCAAGGTTTCGGTAAACGTTGCATGTCAGGTTATCTGTTAATTGTATGTAGTACCTTGTTTTACTTTTAGAAATACAGTACATTATACAAACCTAGTGTATTTTTATATGTGCGCATTTGGAATCAATAACAGTCAATAAATAATCATTAACGTATTCTGTTATGTTTACTCAAGCCGTCCAGTAAACTTGTCGGTGAATGTCTCCCACTAAGTAGCTGTATTGCAGCTTACGACTCGATCAATCGGTAATCCATACCAATATTATGAATGCGAAAGTATGTTTGTCTGTTTGTCTTTCTTTCACTTTAAAACGGAGCATCGGATCGATGTGATTTTTGGTATGGAGATAGTCGAAAGGCTTGAGAATGCCATAGGCTTTTTAGCGGAATAATATCTTATTTCAACGGGAAAACACGCTTTAAACCAATCAGAGTTATAGATGGCATAGCGGACATAATAAGCCCTCACGCATGCAATCCCTGATTTAACTGGTCCCTGAAGTGTTAGAAAGTTAATAAATGAGCTTTAGAACATTTAAGTGTGTTAGGAGGCATGTTATAGGTAGATGTGTGATGGATATAACTTCCCACGGCCCTTTTCATCATAAGGAGGTAACGTAGTGCAATCGGTGCGGGTTGTATGAGAATGGAGCATCGTGGATTGCGAATCAAAATGCCCTCAGTTAGGAAAGACTTGGCCCCGTTGTGATATGTAAAATAATTCATGCCGTATGTAATTTTAACTCTTATTTTAAATCGATAAAGATTTCCATTTTACCTCAATCAATAAGCTTATTTCACTGTTATTACTATCTGACTTTAAATTTAATTGAATAGCATTCAAAGCAATTCTTAGTGTCTAGTGGAGTTTGTTTGAATAAAGTGGAATATTAAAATCTCGTTCAAGACCACTGTAGCACTAACACTTTTCATGTAAATGAAGGAAAGGAAAGAGTGGATTCATTGTAAGGAGATTTTATTCGATATGAAAGTCGCATTTGAGTGCCTAAACGATAAACAATACAACGTTGAGAAAACAATTCAGAGCAAGGAATATTAATGATAGATACACTTTAAAAGGAAATTTTAAGCGTCTATGAATTATGATTGACGAACCATTGGCATAAAGATCCTCATACACACCAGCCTCACAGTGTTCTGGGTTCAATTCTGACCCGAATTACATTTGTACGATATTTTGTTACATTTTCTAATATCTATTCTAATGTATTACGGAGTTCATTTTAGGCGCATTCGGAAGAGCAACCGAATTGTAGTCGGTCTTATAATTAAAAAATCTTAAGAATAGATACTTGTTAATGTATGTGTCAATTCTACATATATTTATGTATATTATGTACCTATATGAAAAAACAAAATCCTCTTTTACTTGATTTTGTTTCACAAAATAATATAATGTAAATAAAATTTTCTATCGAACTTAAAACCACTCGTTTAACCAAGTTTACTTGTTTAACTTATCATAAATTTAGTCAAGTGCACAAAATTTCTAAGAACGCTGGATACGAAATTAAACTTAAAATCCCCATGCACAAGAGTTATAACACCCAGCTGGTCTAGCCGAGAAAATTGAACGTTTATTAAATACACCAGAGAATTCTCATGTAAATGAAGGTAAAGAGACCCCAACTATGCTGATGGCTGAAAAGATGCTTTGAACAAAGCCTTTGTGAGCTTGACGTTAACAACAATGTACCAAGGCGGGCGGAAAAGAGTTAAAGAGAGAAATTACATACGACAGGTTAGCGTACAGGAAATTAATTGAACATTTAACATTCACAGCTTTATTGTAAAGCTCTTAACTTTTTCTTTGTATCAAATATTTGCACCGTTTTTCATGTTTTTTAAGCAGTTTAAAATAAATTTATCTAGCGCGCTAATACAAATTGCGATGATGGTGTGAATTTTTGCCTGTAAAGGTTCGAAAAATGTATAATAAAATGGTTACTTAACGCATTTGTATGATCAAGACATGTGACTAGCTTACTTATAGTCGGAGAACATAAGGTTGATTTAGAGGATTGTATACTAAATAAAAGCTAAATGATCTTAGTGTGCCACTAAGTTGACCCCGATAAATGTATTCAAGACAACCATTCGTCTTCTGAGCCGATTCACAGAAAGAAACCTGTTGGCGGCCCGCCAAGTTCTTGTGGTGTTCTTTTACGGTACAATTGCTCGGAAAAGAATTTTAATCTGTTGTGCCTCGCCTCACCTTTTTCTCTTGGAATCATTGTTCAACAGTTTATATTGACAGAACTTCAATAACTACTTTTTATTTCACCTGTACCGCCGTAAATGTCTCTCTCCGTTTCCTCTTTGTAATTATCATGACCATTGAATGTTGATTTCATCGCAACGGCATTCGCGGCATTTAATTATACGGTTCTTATTGCCTGTGTGAAGGAATTAATACTAAGTTTGGTCAATTCACTTTCTTTAAATCAATAACTTACTCGTACATTTAATTACACGTCTGAAATGTTTATTATAATTTTGCATACTCCATTTTTATGGTACTTAAAACAAACGCAGTCTCCAAATCGTTTATTGGATCAGAAGTGTCGTAATAAGAGTTATGGTAGTTATAGACTAAGGTAAATCTCACCGTCAATTTACATTCTATTCCCATTTAGTGGGAAATGAAGACCTACTTGCTCGTAGTCAATTAGTACTCGGCCTCTAACGAAGTGACGGCATCCGTGGCAATTACGTTCTGTACAAAAATGGGATTGTTATGAGGTGTGCAATTGCAATCATTACGTACGTATTGCCGTTGCATTAGAAAGGATTTCTTCGCCGATGTTAGTTACCCAAGATACGTAATAGTGCGGTCAGTATTGTGTTTGCTACCCTTCCGCTGCTGGGGTGACAAGGGGCTTTAACTAAGGGTTGTTCGTTACTTGTCATTACCGTCGTCGACCGCAGGACGATTAATTATTCTAACCATCAATACTAGGTCTATTTTCGTTTAATAAAACACAGCGGTCGTGAGAAGCTTCCGTGTATATCATATTTTAATAGTTATTTCATATTACTTTAATTTATTGATAAGAAAATAAGCTCGTCCGCGATGAATGCGGTTGTGACCTATAATAAAGCAAACATTTGCTTTTAACTTTATATTTGTGATATCCGCTTCATGGTGTACCAGTACCTATGTCATGCCGGTTGTTCTTAATAAATAAAATTAAAAATGAAAACAAAGTTACTTAAATTATGTATATTTTGCGGTATCTTCACTATGGCCATCCGATCCCAAATAAGACAGGCCTGTGTTGTCAACATATACCATTTTGAATACATAAATATATGTGATTATCATGTGTTTTCTGGGTGAGAATCAAACCCACAACTCTACATAACATTCAGATCACTAGACTAACGTCACAAACTAATTTATACAACTCAGTTAATATTTATGTAACTAGTTCGTCATAGAATGTATGTTCAATAAATGTTAAAAATGTTTACTCACTGAAGTACATAAAAAATTTAAAGCGACGTAAACACTTCCTTATACCAAACAAGAATCATCTCCGGACATGTACTTGGAACATTGCGTTAGCTTGCTGGATGCTTGTAGCTATATATAGCGTTTGTTTGTTTTCACTCATCTAGTAGAATTACGTGCCCATCTTCACTGAGCAATAAACTTTGATCCGTCGTAATCCCGTGCCTTTCGAACCGTCGATAGCACAAAAATAATACCATCGGCGAACGGCTATTATACTAAAATAGATCGCTGAAAATCTAATGACACACTTCACGCGCCCGTCGGCTACTTTTGTTATTTTTACTGGAAATGCGATGCTGTTCTACAAAATTGCACTACGGGTGGCCGTTCACACAGGTTTTTATTTCTGTATTTTTAAGGATTGCTTCGGGAACGTACACATGACAATTATTATTATATAACATTTGGAACCCTCTTGACGCCATTGTAATTATAGGCAACCGAAACTTGACATAAATAATACAGCCGTTACATTTTTAATCTGGTAAGTGAGGTACAATTTAGGATGTAGCTTGGTTGCATATAAAGCTCTTAGTCACTTTTATTTTGAGTACGCCCAAGTTTTATGTACAGGATAAGATAGGGACTGGCTGGGAAGTTCCATACCTTGGCCTTGGTTATCGGTAGCAGATACGATTTGGCGAAGCGTTTTGTGCGGTTGCGGGGACTTAAGCAAATATGATTGATAGTCTGTGGTATATTTTGACGGCGATGTTAGATTATACAAGTACGTGATATTAGGTACTTCAATACCTACTGAAGTCGTATCCAAACGCTTATACACGTTATTGAGACAAAAGTATCGTCTTAACGCTTAACTTTCTTTTGTTGCCAACAAGCACGTGACATTACGTGTTGGTAAACTTATTACGTGTCTCTCTAGGCTTGTTGCGAAGTAAACAGTCACTTTACTTTCTTTTGCTAACAAACAATTTTATTTATCATCTCGAGAAGAATTACATTGATCAGATCTAATTTGTTTTATCTTAGAATTCTCTTTGATCTCGGTCATCGTTATCATTAATGATATATTATTATCAATGAAATATCCTTATCAATGATTTTATTATTCCATTGTAACATACGTAACGCCTTTTGTAATAGTCCAGACGAACGCCTTGATCTTCCATATTGGTTATATGGCGATTGATAAGCTATTGATACTTATTTTCACCATATTGTGACTATGAGTAATAGCGACTCACATCAATTAAATTCATTAGCGAGTGTTAAATGTAATAAACCGGTCTTGCAAATTTTAGCATAATATGCATCGTAACACAAACAAACAAATGTACTGAACTCATTAAAATAATCATTTAACACCAATTTAGTGTACATGATACTTAAGTATTGCAAGCAATTATAGGGTTGCGAAAGATTCTGTTGAGAGCTTATGCCTATGTAATTCGACATTATAACTAGCACTGCAATTAGATCTCACCTTTCATCCTTTTCTTATTAGAAACATTATAATACAAGCTCAGGACCTGGCATTATTATCTTACCTAATATGTCTAAATATTTTGTCATACATTCGTGTGAGTATTACAAATTAAACGTCAACTTTTAAGCATGGACCTAGTATTTCAGTTTGAGGTTTTGAGTTCGATGCGACATTCATAACCTTCTATAAAACGAACTCATACTACAGTCATATAAAAAAGTACTTTTTAAGGCATTTTAGATAGTCATTAAATACTTCACTTATTTGTTCTTTTTGAAATCTCAAAATGTGTTTTGTACTGGATAGAAATAAGTTGAATTCAATATGGATTACATTATTCACATCATTTATGTTATAATGACTACCGCAAGATTCAATGATATAATCAATCTCTACTCAGAAGTGCCGGTACCATTTATAACAGTCGCTGCTAGCGTAAACAAGCCCCCGATGATAATTAATTGACCCTACTGAATATTCATCACTGGTATTATTTCTACAATACATAAATTGATTTAAATAGAATTATTATTGTGCGGGTCACAGAACGATGCTGAGTTTCATAAAACTCCGAAGGCGATTACGTTTGTGTATTTGTTTCTGTCAGCAACATCGTGGCCAAAAGCTTGATTGTTAAGAAAAATAAATAAAAAAGGCATTTATAGCGTGTTATAGTCAGAGGATCTTTGAATGTAGCGTTCAAAGTTTTCTTTAAGAAGGGTAACTCCTGGAATGTTGCAGGTGGTAAATATGCGACAGTGACCATTTGTCACCTGTCATACGCTAAAGCCGATGTGATAAAAGACTTTAAGCCACGAGGTGTGATGTGTATATAATATGCAATAAGGTACTATGATGGTTCCCAGATTGAGCTATATCTATATCTATATGTATATAGCTATGTATATCTGGCTATATATGATTGAGCTGTCCAATGTTGTAATATTCCATAATAGTTCTTTTCTGACAGTAGTTAATTATGAGACTTATTATTTCTGATGAGAATTATTTCTGCACTGTAGTTAATTATGAGAAATTACTTACTTCACATTTTATCACTTTCTGCGCTCACTTAAAGTGAAATACTTAAAGTTTATTTTTATTTTTACTATAACTATAAAATGAAAGAAGTTTTATACTTTGCATTGTAATTTCCGTTCAAATATACTTTATACATAAGTATTAATCGTAATGAGATACTGTTCATTATTAAAAGATGTGTGAACGTCGTTTCTTTTGTGATTTCGTGATTTGTGTACATGAATTAATTTAATTTTAATTAAGGACGCGGTCGCGGCACACTTTACTGTTCTAATAAGTTCGCTGCAACGACCCGGTACATTCCCTGTAGTGTGAGTGTTATCGCTGCTAAATAATTAGGGTCAATCATAAATTTCGCTGGTGTACATTCGGTTATCGTTATGAACTGTGTCCATTCAACCGTTTTAACTATCAAGAGATAAAACTTTCCGTCAATTTTACTAACAGTCCCACTAATTAAAACAGACGTAACAAAAATTATACTAACTAAACCTATGATATTAATAATCGTTGCAGGGTTGCAAAGGTCATTTTTGACTGCTTCTCGATCGATTGCCATTGTATTCGCAGAACGAAAAGTTTATTTTGGTATACAGGAAAAGTTGTCTGAAATCTTAACACACCAACGTAATGATTAAACCTTTTAGTATTTTGCTTACAATAAGCATTGTTATAACAAAAGGACATGTAGTTGTGTCCGTACGGTATTAGTACCTAAAGAAATACGACAATGCAAACGAGCCTCGAGTCACTGGACTTCGTATTATGTCACAGCCGGATCGATGCGGCCGATAAATCTGGCTCACTGCTGTTTGTGCCGCGATCATCTATCAATTTTATAGTCGGCGTATAAACGGAACAATTAGTGTGCTGCGTTCTTTATCTCTTTCATTGGTTACGTTTAAGGAGTATGCTAATGATTCTGATTATAGAACTTTTAATGGTCACGTCAGCTGGCGCGCGTGTTTATTTACGATAAAATCTTTACCGGAATCTAAAATTACATTCCTGGACACTAAGCGTTTTTGGCACAGCAATTATCAAATTCTTACTGCATTTAGAATAATTAGAGCTATTTTTAACGCGACAACAATGATTTCTAAAACCTTAAATTATCCCTATACTTTATACTTTTGAATAAATTCTATCTTAATTACATGTACCTGACATTTAATGCATCCATGTCCAAGTGTGTAGCGATTAGCAGCCGGAATACCTCGCTTATTGATTTAAGGTATTTAATGATAGTTCCAGGTGTTAACTTGCTGCCGCGACCAAAATAATTTTAGAAGCTATCCAATCAATAAATTTTGTCATCGTCATCACGTCTTTATCGTTCCACAGGAGGATACAGGTCGCGTCTCTGAATTCCATACACTTTAGAGAATACTAAGAAACAATTCTAATATGTGCAGGTTTCATGACAAATGCCTATCCAGAGTAGCGATTGAATAATTTCAACAAATTCCAAAACAAGCCCTAACGTATGACAACACCAAAATTACCGATCTCTAATTTCAAATGTTAAAACCACAAATCCCCGACGCGTTCGCCTCCACCACACGACCTAATTGTGCAACTAGTAATTAAAACGGTGTTCGATTTAACGTTCCAGCAACGTCCGTCACTGTCTCATTGGAGTGGTTTATCGTTGTTTAACGTATCGAGCACGGTTACATGTCTTGTTAGATCACGTATGACACTTGGTTAAACTGTGACATGGACAATATAAATTATTTCGACTCTGTTCCGCTGCAATTCGCTTTCCAGTCGTGAGCGCGAATCCCTCGCCGTCACTTGTTTAAGCCTGTAGGTTTCGTCAGTACGAATTAGAGACTTGCCCGTTTATCAGAAGTTGTCTTATTTATCTGGAAGAGAGGCAACGATTGTAATTCAAATTAACCATTAGGGCGAATACTAACTTGTTTTCTGAATAAATTGCTATTAGCGGCCAATCTGAAAACCAATCTTGTTAAGTGTTGCTTATTTGATAAATTATGAGATTAATAGATTAATAATAAATAATGAGTGCGTAAGAGCTACAAATAAACGAAACTAAAACAAAGCGTACGTTTTGGAAAGGGTCTAGTCAGTGCTGTCCATGATTTATTCTTAGATGTTATTGTCACGGTACCACCTACTATTAAAATAATTGTGAAATGTAATGTCCTGACCTTCGTATTTAACTGTGATCACCAGACACAAATCCATTATTTGACATTGAACTACACCGGGAAAATGGGTAGGTTACCTCAAGGAGGTAATTTTCATGAGGGTTCCCATTCTTTCATGAACTTTTTAAACATTCATCCCACTAGTTACTCTCAGATAACATCTGTTAAGCTTCGTTGGAGGCTTTCAAAGGTCCATTAATAGCTTCCGTTAGACTGCTTAGCACCAATATCGTGGTGACGTATACTCCAGAATCTTTTCGTCAGACAAACTTAAATTTTATGAGTTTTGGTCATTCACAGTAATAATTTTTATTAACCATATGATACATTCTTTGCACGAGGATAAGGTCTTGATTTTAATTTAATTATAGTGTGCCAATATGCTTGAAATATGGACGAAAGTGCAAGGGCGGTCATTATTTTTTCATTAATCTCACTTTTGCTACACTCACGAGATAATTTCCTATCTTTCGCATAACATTTTAACGTTCTAGTCGGAGTATTAATTAAGGACAAAAGCATACATGCTACTATAACAGTAAAATCTTTTTAAAAGTTAATGGAAAAATATAGAGATTTATTGATACACTCCATTCCTTTGAAATTCAGCAATAAGCCAAGTGCTTGAGACAATATACATAGTTTATTATAAGCAGCTAAATAAAATATATCTGGATGCGAACCTTTTTACCATCCGCTTCCGAAACGATCGTATAAATGTGATATTCGCAACCAAACATCCAAAAACCGATGAGTGCGATTAGAATCCGGTATTGCTTTATACATTGTTGCCAATCTGCATGTCTGATTTTAAAATTAATGTGAAATTTTACTTGAAAGCACTATACTATTGTGAATGCATATCTATCTGAAGTCAAACGTGAAGAACATTGAAGATTTTGTCGTTGCGTTTAAAAGTCGCATTGCTGTAAACGCCCTAGAGTTTGTGCCCGCAAAAAGGCAGAGAGGTCCGAGACAGCCTGCGGGTTTATTTACATAAAGTGGAATAATTAATTGCAACTTAAAGACAAAGGACGGCCGGTCGTTCGCTATTCATGTAAATTAGGTCTAGACTAGAGCTCAGTTTGAATAGATTTTTGTTTAAATTCCGTTTAAAGATTCTACAATGCAGATTTTGTATGACTGAACGATTTTCAAAAGGCGAAGTTTTGCGTCCATAGTTTGTTTATTTTCATTATGATACCGACAGCAATCGATACTTCGACGGATGAATGTTGTGATTATTACTGAAAGTATTCGTCTTGTAATATGATAAAAATAATAACAATATCTTAAGACACTCACACACGTCCATCAGATCCCAAATAAAGTATGCTATATTAAGTTAATAGGTGATAACTGTATACAATTTTAAACACACATAGATATAATATAATTTTACATCCAAACATTGAACAATTACTCATACTCGTTCCACTAGTATCTTCCTAGACGGGACTCGAATACGAAACCATCAGATGAGTAGTTAGCGTGACTAACCACTGAGGAACAAGCTAGTATATGAAAAGTAGTAAACATAACTTCAAAGTATGCGATAACCAGTTTTAAATCGTAAATTACATAATATACATATATAATTTCCATAAATTACTGAAATGCAAATAAAAAATTGAGACATTATACTGGTAAATTTAATATTTAAATGGACAAAAATAGGTTATAACACAATTAGGAAATAATACAATATGTTGTTAAATTAGTTTATACATCCGGTTAATAGGTTTATACATCTTGCGTACCTAAACTATTCGAATTTCATGTATAACGACTGAATTATTATGCATATATTTGCATATAAATTAGTTCTATAATTAGTCTAAATAAATAGTGTTCAGTCAAGTAGATAATTAATATAGGTTTATAGGTACTAGTTGGCACTCACCTTGCAAGCCTTAATCTATGAGACCTTACGCACCTGGATAAATAATTTTACTGATTTTAAAATTCTAAATATAGCATTTAGCAATACTAATAACATAACCAATAACGAACGTCAATAGATAAAGTGTAAATAAATAAATTTAATAGTCATTACTACATACACTTGTTAGATTACTTAATGTAATGTAATATTTTGTGAATCTGTAATGCAAGAATAAAATAAAATTGTGTAACTGTAACCTTTTTATTGAGTAGAAAAAATCAGCTTTACTGTATTTATTCAATGCAAGAAACCATTTATCTGTAATCCTTTATAAGTATTTTGAGACGCTTTCGATGACAAGCTGTATAACAGGTTTTGAATGTTAGAAAAATTATATGATAGGTTACTGCGCTCGCAGACAAGAGAAGGCGAGTGTCATGCAACTTCATAATCGGTTACGATAACCCAGCATGCACGGTGCGTTTGGTCGGTCGCAGCAGCACTGTCTCCGATTGCATTTCTATTAGGTAAGAGTATATTCGGCTTGCCCTAAAGTCGTGGGTGGCGGTGAGAGATAGCTGTTTTTTTTTTAATTAATTCTAAAAATTCCCCTCATTTTTATATATGAGTATCTACATAATATACTCCTATCTTAGTGCATAAAGAAGCATAAAGGTATCAAATACTTATTACATATTTTACTCACGCATACACATACGCTAAGTTTGCATATCATATTATTAATATTCTTTTATAAGATCTCTCTATTATTACTATTTATACAATTTTTATGAAGGCACTGTTAATAATTAAAATAATCACAATATTGGACTAATAATGTTGGTTTTTCACAGGCGTTTTCATCTGTCTTTTATGTATAGTACATACATATTTAATTGGCAATACGAAACGTGTTCGGAATTGGAAACATTTGCGAAATTTCATTACACTGATAGTTAGAGCAGACAATTTGTCTTGTCAGTCAGTCTTCGACTTGAAGAAGCAATTTGAATTTGTAATGTGCTACATTATTGGGGTCATAACGCTGAGCGCAAGTGGCTAAAGGACGTTGATGTTAAAATTAAAACTTCAGCAAAAATTACAATGATTTTAAATTTATTTATTATGAGTTTAACGTGGGAAAATTGAAGCATTGGAAAGTAGGAAAATCTTAATGAATACTTATTACAAAAATTATGCCAAATTTACAACTCGTACTTGGTCGGTGCATTTCGAATACCTGTCATAACTCATGACGAAAGTAACGGAGTTAAATATCGACCTGGCGCACATAAATATAATCCGTTACATTCCGTAATAGGAAGCTTCGCTATATTTCATGAGCATCCCAATTACTCTTTTAAGCGTCTAATTAAAAAAGCGCCATAAATTAATTTAACTTGACGGATGTTTTATGCACGCTTAGATTGCTGTATTAACGATGTTGTAAAACTAACTTGATATATATTCGGGCACAGTTTGGGTAATTGGTGAGGAATTCCAAACTTGGGGCGCAGAGCTCCAAACTCTGTCTCTGTTGTGGTTAACTCCACGTGTGTTCTCAACGTAGCTGCAATGAATCTATTTTATGCTCAGTGTTTAAGTAAAATTACGCTGAACAGCTAACATTTTATATACGATAAAAGTGCGGTAGGTAATATCGTAATTTTTTTAGTATTACGAACCGAAAACGTAATCGGGTTAATTATTTGTACGTTTTTATACATATTTTGTTCTTATACCGACTGGTTTGCTGACAGTATAGTTAATAGAAGGCATGTTTTCTTTTATCACCCGCGTGTGTACATAACTTTATGACATTTCATAGAATGAAGGAAAAATATATGTCATTTATTTCTATTTTAAAATGAAAGAATAATTGTGAAATTTCAGAGTGAACTGTTTTTAAATTAACTGAATAGCGTATAAAGTTCCATCTTAAATATACAATGTATGTTAATAAACGAAAATGTTAGATTCGCTCGAGAAATTCCACGCAATAAATTCAATTAGCAAATGCACCTGTAGCTAGCTATAATTAATCTTATCTTTGAAAGCTCTTACCTAGTAAATGTTAATTATTGCTAAATACACCGGGTCTTCGCTTCCGTAAACTTGATAATACGGGTATTAACTATGTGACAATCGCGGAAGTGGTAACCTATGTTTGGTGTTTTAAAGATATTTATTTTATAATTATTAAAAAAATGCACCTTTTCATACCTTTTAGCGGGTGAAAAAGAGCTTAGTCTACGGTACTTAAGGTACTACTCGCATTTACTAATACTCGCGCAAACATTGATTTGCCTATAGGTTCTCTCAAAAACACTATACAATAGTAATCGAGTAAACCAAAAATATACTTTTTCTCCGTACAAAGCAATGCGACAGGTTTTACCGTTTCGCATGACTTGCCTCAGCGGGCGCATCCCAAGCGACTTGGAACTCGGAAATAAAAAAGCCTTCTACAACCAAATACATTCCGGCTTGAATGAAAAAGAAAATTTAATGACTTCTGAGTGAACGAAAATACGCAAGGCGTTTTAAAATAAGATAGGTTTTAAATTCACTAGTTAAAAAAATATTGTTAAATAAGGAAACATTATGTACAGTAAAACACAACGTAAACAAAAAGTGCATTATTGAAAAAACATGCATGTGGAGGCTTACGAGAGATAGACGGCTATATCAGAATTTTATTTTCAATTTTTGCACCGCACTATCATAGAATTTATCAATTTTCGTGGCTCACTGTACCGCGTACGTCCCATGTGGCTGGAACTCGGGAATACGGAAATTCTGATGCAGCTGAATACATTCAGTTCGCACGAGAAACAAAACTGCTCATACGACCTCGTGAAACAACTTTCGAAAAGTACAAACACAACGCCATTATTTCAGTCGAAATCTATAAGAGAGTCGCAGAAACAAATTTCAAAAATATAAACAAAAATAATATAAAACTGCACAAATGCTGTTAAAATAATTTTTACTTTTTTCATAAAGCGACAATGTGATAAAACCCCATTGTATTTATATGCGAACGACACGATAGGTTTCAGGGAAATGTTGTACATGCCGTAATAATGTCAGCCCGACATTACGCGGAACGCACGTGAAAACCACTCAACTTAAGACGGTTGCACACTATCCGTACACAATATTAAAAAAAAAAATTAAACATGAACTAAAAGACCATCATCTACAATTAGCAATAAATGAATATTAGTATAATCGATATTAATACACAAATGCAAAATATATTTTAGAAAATACGAAAAATAGCAGCCTGTTATTGTAACAAGAAGGAACGCATAAAAAAGACATAGGAGAGCTATAACAAAAGTTTTTTACGTTTACTCTACAACCTGCACTTTGTATGTTAGCCGACGGCGCATGGTGTACGGTTAAACTCAAACGAGTTTATGTTTACACCCTTCTCAATGATACTTTGTAATGTCTTGTGAAAAATGAATAAATAATTAAATGAAACACTGTGAACAAATCAGTTACGGATTCGTGGTGAATTTATGATGGTAATATTTTTAATTTTTATTATTTTTAATAAAATTTTGTATCCGTAAATTACATAATTGAAATTATTTAAAACCGCCCCAATAATGCGTTGAAAATGTTATCAAAAGTCAATAATTTCTTCTATACGAAAAGCATGTTTGCATGTAAAAGACTCCTTATAAGGATCTACTTGGATAGTGAACATAGAGCATTACATGCTTACATGCTTACATAGGTTGTCTTCCGCTCTAGATAGGATCTTAAGAAATGTTACCGCGAAACTCGTAGGTATCATCTATCATCCATAACTTTTGTATATTATCATCCATAATTTCTATATCATATATTTTTATCAAATCAATCTTTGTTTCATATCCATCTTTGCAATATATAATTATGTCAAGATACTGTCATGTTCAGATTATATCAACAGTAGCCGTCAATTAATGTAATTTAATGTCCTTATTATCAGATTAGGGTCTTAAAAATTAGTATTGGTAATAACAATAATAATATACATATAGGGACATCCTCACAAACGGCTATCTACAAACCAGGCTGTGCAAGTACTATTGTGATCAGACTGGTAATAAACTACATAACACACACTATATAATACTTATATAGACATTTTTATGACATCCAGAATAAACCAAACGTACTCATCACACAAACGTCTGTTCTGGGTGTAATTCGAACCCATGACCTCCGGTTTAGTCGCCAACCACACGTGCCGCTTCGGTTTATTATTTTTGTGACCTAATGCAGATTCGTTCTTAAAAAGATTCGTAACGTATAGCATTCGGTCTACTGCTTTGCTGATCGTGTCCCCAGTGATTCGTTATTTGGATTTTTGGAAAATTCTTAGTTTGGAAGTCGTTGCCCTCTAACGAAAAAATCAATTTGCTTGTCCTACCAACAATTTTATCTAACAGCGATTTAAGCATAATGTTCATCGAAACAATCAATTCTCATAAAATGAGCAATCCTTCATACCAAGGTCTAACCGCATTCAAAACAAAACATTCAAGTACGAGTACCATTTGCCAAAGTAATTCGTTTATCAGATGAGATGTTTCTAATGTGATAAACTTCAGGAATGACAAGCATTTCTCTTATCAGTCAGTGGGACCACCCATTATCAACTAATTCGTCCGTTAGTTCTTATCACTGTGATCAGATCATGTTTAACTCACAATTTTAAGTTCCTGCGATTAATATACTCAGACAATAACGAATATGTTCGACTTTCTTCTGACTAATAAAGTTTAATTTATTAAACATGATGAAAATACTCGAACAAAAATGTCTAGTTCAAAGGGGTCATTAAATTTTCTCCAGCAGTTAAAGGTAGTCTTTTTTTTAAAGGAATATTATTATGTTTCATAATACCATCCACCCACTTATTTTCTGACATCGTATATATGAAGACGGATCACATATTAATTCAATAAACGAATTTTAAACAAGCTATCATAAGCGTTAAATGGATTCATTCCCACGTATGGGCGTGGGTTCGGTTTCCAATGCCCTAATGACCTGTGGTATGGACTTTATGGTATAGAATATACGATATCGAATTAATGAATGCAATGTTACCTATCATTTTACAGATTCAACTCAAGCAGGCTTACAGAATGAACTTTATTGCGTAGTTTATAAGATATAAAAATTGCCTGATATAAGCGCTATAGTTAAACAATGTCAATAGACGTACTGACAAGCGCGGAGAATGGCGTTTTGATTTTATGTGGGTGTAGATTCAAAACTGATGGTGTTGATACACGGGTCGTAATAGCTATTTTATTAGGGGAAGAATCTTGAACACATCAATCACATGCTAACTTTGGGGTGCTCAATTTCTTTTCACAGAAATAGAGACTAATACGTATTATCGCCGGTAATTTATCAGTTCTCAATAAATATTTACTCTACCATACAAAGCGTTTACATCAATAATATTTTAACTATTCAATTGCTGATATTGTATTTAACCTCACACAACATTTGCGTAGTTGATTGGCCGCAGTAACAATGTTATTAAATTAAAACCTCCTTTCATCTCTCGAGAGACGTGTCATTATTGAAGCTCTATAAAATTCTTCAACAAATTTTTCTTTCCGTCCATTTCGATCTTCCGATTGGAAAACGCCCGGAGCTAACTAAAAACACTGCCGCTTTAATCAAACTGCAATTAGCTGGCAACGAGAGCAAAAAATGCACACCAAATAAGAAGCATATTTGCAATCGAGCAACCGAAACTAATCGCTAATTGCGCTGAGTTAACAAGTGTGGCTTAACGATCCCGGGACCGCGGGTAGCCAGGTTTATTGCGATTAAAGCTCCTGGAATAGTCTTTTTGGTTTGTTTACTCTCTTCGAATGACTTCGAATTAAGCTTAAAATAGCTTCATTTTATTGACTTAACGCTTAATGAGTATTTAAATATGAGTTTCACTATTCGGTTTACATCCAGTTTCGATGAAATTATAACCTACAAATATTACAATTGTACAGAAATGGCCATCATTGGATGTCCACAGAATGCGACATTTGGTGATTAACTACCTGTGGCCATTTTAAATTTACACGTGACTAATAGACAGTTTGATACAAATTTAAAATAGAAGTATGGGTTTATATCAACGAAATATAAATCAGTTATTTGGCTTTCATCGGCTTCTTAATGAGTAGCCAAATGCGTTAGACATGTTTCTAGCGACGACGTGACACATATAGTTTTAGATTGAGTTATTTCCACTTCTTTTTATTGAAAACACGGCGAAGATAAGCTTGGAGAGTTTAATAATAATAACTTTGGACAGCTTCACGCACGGTCCTCTGATCTTAGATTAGACAGAGCCGGTGTTATAATAACCAGATAGTTTAAAATTTATGTATAATATATAAATTACCAAATACATGTATCGATAATTTAACATTAAGATATTAACAGTTTATTCTATTAACACAAATTTGTCTTCGGTGGAAGTCAAACCCACAACTAGCTACGCGTGAGATTTATTTAAATATTGATACTGGACGCCAAATAGCTCCGAAGTGTGCAAATAGCGTTGATGATGTGCATTTCAATTATAGACGCAGGAGTCGTTGACCCCGTCTGTAATTAAAAAGACATAAAATCAATTTACGTCATAGTCCTGTTACGTGGCCTTATATTTAGTTGCACGCTATAAAATTGTCTAAACTGTTTAATGTCTCGGTAAATTTCGATTACGAATCACCCGATTATGTAGTCTATTTAAAGATAGCTCCGAACTTTTCCAGTAACAAAATTTGTTGATGATACCGTACACTTTTACTTTCTTTCTGGCCCAGCGGATTGGTTTTTCAATCTTTATTACTTATGTACTCGTATGTAGTCGTTTTAAATCTGATAATAAGCAAACACCTCCTTAGTTCTCTAGAAATGATTACTAATGCTCTATTTGTAAGTGGATAGTAACTTTATATGTATTTAGGAATGTTGTTGTTGTTCCACCCTTTTTATGGTCCACTGCTGGAACAGGTCTTCTCTCATATTGAGAGGGGATTTAGGCCATGTACATAATATGTATTTAGGAAGTCTATTTCAAAGCACATCAGCAGTAAATTCCTTTGACATCAATATTTTCCATTGGGCGGTTAATATGTTCTTATGCTATAAACAATCATTTCTAACAATAAATTCCAATGTATAGATAGAATAATTAATTAACATTCTATAAAGGTTAAGACTTTCGGTTCAGTTCAATTACAGTTAACTGTAAAGTACATAATATTTAGATCACAAATTATATACGAATAGATATAAACTCAATGATGACTGTTTCAACAAAAATGTGGAAGCGGCTTTGAAAGTAAAATAAAACTGTCCTTTTTAAAGCACGTAAGATCCTTCTCTTGGAATGCTGCCATATCCGACGGTCTCCTTGGCCGATAGAAAAATATTACCTTCTGCAGCTGTAGCATAGCGCAAAAACAATGGACACGTCGCAACGGCCTTCGCGACTGCAACTAAAAGTGTGTATGAATCATGTTTAGATATGTTAGACTATTGTCTAGACAGTCTTATACAATTGATGTATAAAAGGTCGAAAACATTGATTTTCCTCCCAACACAACATCTTTATAGGTGTGCTAGGTTTCCTGTCGATCTTTCCCTCCACCGTTAAAATTAAAACATTTAATGCGAAGTAAATTTGGACAAAGTATGTAGATAAACAACATTATCCATATAAAACAGATGCTCATTAGATCTTTGCAAAACTAACAGATATATTTCAACGTCGTTGGCGCAAAAACAAAATGCATCCGATGCGTCAGGCCTAGGCGCCATTCTGTTGTTATATTGTACTTTTTGTTGCACATAAGAAGGTACATTAATGGTAGAAGTTGCACATTGTTAGGTATGCGTGACGTCATTTAACATTTGCTGAACCAAAAACCTGTATGTGTATTATGTATGTATTTAACAACTTTGACAGATAAACATTGACTTTGCAAATTTGATAGATAACTTTGAATTCGACAGGTTTCGCCAACGTCATCGATAAGAAGGCTAGATTGGAAAATAAGCTTTAAATTTTCTAAAACCTTAAATTTGTAATTCGTGCACAGTAATAGATAGACAAAGTAGTTAAAATACCATAATGTGCGAGTAATGTATGTATATATGTATGTATATGTAAATGTAAACACGGTTTTCGGCCTTGATATTCCGAATTTCTGTATAATTAATGAAAATTATTCGCATGTTATCCATTAACTAATAATGAAGCCGAATAGCAGTGATAGAAGATTTCAAGACGATTTTAATTTGTTTGATAGACAGCACTAATTGGTAATGTATATGTCTGTACAAAACTATATCATGTTCCAACCGCGTTACTTGATGGAACTGGCTTAAGATACTCATGTAATATTCGATGTGTACAAGTATAGTTGACTTATCCTTTCTTTACTCATGGTTTACTAAATATCTTATTCGTACATGTGCTTAGAGAACCCATAAGTTTTGCAGACAATGTTGAAATGTTATAACGCACAATAGATATTTACATTTCATTGAAATCGATTCAGTGGTTTCGGAGATTTTCGCAAACGAACATTGTGACACGGGATTTTTATATATATAAGAGATAAGAGATTAAGTTACTAAACTGTTATAGATTTATACATGGCTTTGCACATTTGCTAGTTTTCAAATTAATGTAGAGCTGCATTTACTCGGAATAGAGTTTTCAAAGTGTCTCCTGGGAGTAACGGCTGCGCTATCTCTTAACACGCTTGGTTAGCATAGCAGCAACTCGAATGTGAAGTGTTTTATGTAGCTCTGTAGCTATTTCATTTAAACTTCGCCAAACGTTTATGTGCATGCGGTGAAATAATAAACACAATGCATTGCCAAAGTTTGATGTTTTTAGTAATTAGCATTACTAAAATGTTTACTATATTTACTGAAATGTACTTTAGTAACATTTTTTACGAATTTCAACTTCTAAAAGTACCTATCACTCAACAATGTCTAGGTACGTCCGAGTCACTGTATTGTTTTTTGAATACAAATATTTTATTCCACATATTTGTAACTCATATTCAGATTAATTCAGATTATGCTGCCTTCGCCTGAGATGTTGAATAATGAGGTCGTAACCGACGTCGCGTAGAATTAAGCTTAGAATGTAAGCTGCCGAAAGTATGTATTTGTTTGCTTTTGTATTTGCTGAATGTACGAAGTTTAAGTGAATGTATTAATGAAAACAGGAGATTTCCTTAATTAGTGTTGCGTATTTTATTATTTACCGTCAACGAGTTAACGAATACTCACGTAGTCGTGGACGCGTTGAATCGTTTGCAGACTACTGTTCCGGATCGTTAACTTTGCTTGTTATAACTTCATACCACTCTAGGGTGCACAGAATTTTAATTAAGTTACGTAAAGCCTTACGTAGGATGTATGAAATTTGGAAGATTGAGTAAATTTCGCTTCACAACAAACATGTAATTATATTTTCATGATATACGCAAAACAATTCAATTCCTAGCATTTTTGGATATTATAACCTATCCTACATTATATAAAAATTACATTTAGAATATCTGTGAGTTTCTTATTTATTTTCACTTAATTATTGTAAGTTAATTACCTATATTATTTTCAATTATTATTAGTGTCTTCTTTAGTACTATTGTGCTTTATTGTACTATTGTGCTGAATAAGTTGTTTTAGGTAATGTATTTTATTAATTATATGAATTACTATGAGTGATCATGTATAGATAATATGGCTTGTTAAGTCAAGTAAATTGTTTATTGAATAGGGCTAATTGACAATAAATAGACACTTTACGTCCGATACACATAATCCTCGATTTCTATGTTGATTTTTAACTAAATACGGTGTAAAAACGCGTGCCCGACTATCAGACTAATGATCTACGCTTTTTAGTTTCACGGTTCACTAACCGCTCATAGCGGAAAGTGTCAGACGACTCGGAGTCTCGTTGGACGTATTATTTTTTATTTACATGCTCACAACAGGTCTCACATTGTAATTGCAGACATGCACTATTAATGCGTCGATGCAATCTTTATGCAAAGGTAGTAGAGGTCGTTTTGAATTGATTTAACTTTATACAGTTATTTGCGTTCCCATACCATTCCCATCGCACATTGTTTCCCATAAATTGTTGCATATGAGCTTTGTATTTTGCATAGTTGGCTTACCTTTATGAATTTCAAATTTCGCATCGATGTCTGAGAGTATATTAAGTTATCTACATAACACGAGCTGCTATTTAGAATCTGGCTCGAAGGATCAGTTCCAATTTTAATTCCGGATAGGACTCGTAAATTACTGACTTCCTTATATTTTCTTGAGCATTAAATTATAAGTGTACCTTAATATAAAGTTACATTCTAGTCACGTTATCCACAAGACAACTGACTCATATTAACTGCGGCCCAACGTAAAAAGCAAATTATAATTCTTCACGTGGGCCGATAATTTTTACGTAATGGTTCGTGACCGCTGACAATACTATTAACAATTCGAACTATCACTGTTGTTACGAGATTAAACTCGATATTGATTAAGAATGATCATTCCTTGAATAAGGGTCTGTCAGAAGTAATTTAACTTCATTCACGTAACGGCGAGATCTGGATCAAAATGTCTTTGTAGTAATTGAAATCATCAAGCATGAATTAGTGATACATTAAACCGAGCAACCATATAACTAGCCATTACCTGACCGTAATTCACATTAGTTTTTCAATTTATCAAAATAATAGAAGATTTTTCAAGCTTATGTTTCAGACAAAATATAACTAGCAAAATTTAAATTACCGTATTCAGTCCTGACTAAAAATCTACTTAAATGCAAAAACTGTAATAGCTAAAAGCGATTATGTTTAACCGAATAATCTTATAAAAAATAGTATTCCTGTGAAAATATCGGGTCGCTGGAACAGAAGCGATAAACACAGATCCGTCACGCGACTATACTTATATAGGGCATTTGACATCACAAAAAGTATTAGACATGGAGAGTTAAATTAACAGCCAAATCGGAGCGGAGATGATACTTCGTAGTCGTAAAGCGCCTTACACACTGAACATTAGATCATGTTAGCTACATTAGTCGTAGATACTAGAATATAGCAGTAGGTATCAGAAATTCCATCCATCCAAGTATTCGATTAAAGTAAAATGTACCTATTACGTCAACGTACGTTAATATAATTTAATTTTAGGTATTCGGATCGCTGTGGAGTATAATTCAAGAATGCTTAATTTCTAGTAGCTCCTAGTTCGAATCCCCTTTACATTGGACATGTACAAACAAATTTGCAAACGATTTTTGTCTACTACAGAAAACTTTGTGAAAGGGATTTTATATTATAGTAACTCTTTGATAAAATATACCTACAAGATTTCCTCGAAATCAAAAATCATCCCTAAATCAAAGTGAAATGATAAATATACGTATTTTTTGTGCGTATGTGACTTAACCACTGATGACGGTGTTAACATCGTTTTACGATCTCGTATTTATTACTCAAAGAAATATTTTTAAATGTCATAGAATGCCTCTTCCTTAAACTTAATCTCTAACTCTATACAGCTTTTCATCTATCGACTTAAAGACGATGTATCTATTTATCATTTTATGTTTTCTTTTCATCTCGTCTGGGTATTCCTCTTCAGACTATTTTAGTATTTTGTTTGGCATTTATATTGAGTTTCCCTGTTGTCGTAACCATTATTATTTTGAAATATTCCATTAAATGTTATTAGCTTTGCTTTAGATAAGACGACATATTGATATTCATCTTCTATATTTTTATTTACTCCTAATACGATACTGAAGATTTTAATAGTATATCTGTGTAACATACAAGTTACAATTTATTAGAAAAAAAGAAAAAAAATGTTATCATATCCAACACAACAAATTCTAACAGCATTGGTCATAGATTTTTTTCAGTGCATTTCAGAAGTATATAGATACTATATGTTACAGAGACCAGTTATATGATATTGATATTAGAACGTTTTATACTTTTCATGTTAAAAATAATAAAGAGAGAATTTTCGTGTGAATGTAACAACCTGTGTAGAAACACACTTCCAACATATTTCAAACATTTCTAGTGTATTAACTCTCTCGTGGTTTGAAACCATCGTAGAAAAACGTCTTGGGATAGTTGTGGTGGTATTATGTTAACGAATAATTATTATTTTATACTTTAATCACAATTTTTAATCATTTGGGTATCTGTTTAATGAGTAATTTAACTTTCTCGATTCGCAGTCGTTCTAGGACGAAGCGTTTCAAATAGCAATTATACTTAAACAGACGTCAATTATCTTGAATCTAGACATTTTAGATTTACAAAGCTATTGTAAGAAAACGAATACCTATTTAATTTTGATTACGAACATACATTGTACTTTTCCTCTCCTGTTATACAGTATTTTTTGAAATACTGTAAATTGTAACGTGTGAAATTGAAAATTGAAAGTAAGAATAAAGTTGCTTATACACACATATATTAATTAATTAATATTAATAATAATTAATATTCAAGACGAAGACAGTGGCGGATAGTTTTTCACAAATATCCATATGCCATAAAAATATCCCTACACTCATATAGGTATACAGACATGTACACAAATTTAATGGGTTTGTAGTTTCTTTAATTTGAATTATAGATGCGTGTAAAAATTAAGTTAAGTTTCCATTGATGATAAATATGGTTATGGATTTTGAGTTAATGAACAAAAGTAGTTAATAGTGATATGTACAAGCTTTAACCTATCGTATCAAATACGAAACTGTTTCGTTACGGCTGTAACAGCCTATAACCCCATTAATACAAGCCAGTATTATGTTACGCGGCTATTATCAGACATTAACGAGTCACTTACATGGCCAATTGTGTCTAAACAGCGTTTGAATGTTTCATAGCTGTTTGTTACGCTTACTGTTTTTATTAATTTAAAGAAATTTATAAAAATATATTTGATAAGCAAGCGAAGAAGGCGTTTTGTCGTACTCGATGTAATTTTGACTGTTAAATACAACACAATTAGGACATTTTTTTTTAATCTTCACCGTGTTTTGTGTCACATACCTACACATTTCATAATAACGGTTGAAACCAAATATGAAAGTTGAAATGATCAACCTATTGTTGTTTTGTATAAATTTATTCATAGATGTCTAGAGCTTCCAAACTATGTTAGAGCAACAGTTGAATTCGTAACAGGTGTGTTTTTTTTTTAATTGAGCATTTTTTAATGCATTCAGAATGAAATATACGAGTATAATCGAATAGAATATTACATTTAGCATGCAATGCAGTAATATTCTATTACATCGCAATAAAATGGTGTACATACAAAAAGAAGAGAGTCATGAATGTAGAAGAAGCACACTATGATCTGTAAAGATAAAGATACATATAGTCCTCGCTGCTCACTTTCAATTGTTTTAATAATAATAGTAATAATTGTTTTTTTAAAAAACATCAAAACATGAAAATATGAAGTACGAAGCTAAAAGTGTAGTGCTTTGCGATGAAACGAATTTATCCAACATTTCCAATTCCAACCCACTTCAGATCAAGGGCTTCGGAAATGCAACCGCAGCACTTGAACAGTTGAAAGTCTGTCAAGTGCACGAGATGCCCGGATGCCGTCACTGTGGTTGGAATGGCCTTGAAATATTAATAGAGTTTTATTGAAACGGCAAAAACCGCGAAATGAAAGTTATTGGAGAGTGATTTAATCGTCTTTAGTGGTAAAATCGTGCAGAGTATTAATAAAATCAACAGGGAAATCAATTTAAAGCGGACTCGGTTGTCGTCTGAAGGGGAGGTCGCGCCGAAGTAGGTAGTGTACAAGTATTTTTTTCTCATCTAATTTTTAGAATATTTTCGCTATAAAAACTATTCCCGGCAAACTACATTAGTTGGCATAATATTAAAAAAATGAATGGTTTAAGTTAACAATATTCATTTATTTTCAAATCACAAGTGAAGGTTTCATCACCATGTACAATTTGCAGTGGTTTCTAAAAAATATAATAATGAAAATATGTAAGACTCAACTCATTGGAACTCAATTTGAAATGAAATTATGATAATCAATTTTATCGGTAATGCGGGGTGGGGTTTGCAATACCTAATCTTTGTTAAATTAGAGAAATCGAAAAGAATAATGTAGCTCCTACGACACTATTATAATTTTATCTTATTATTATTTTTAACGTACATATAGAGGTAATGCAATCGGTCCAAAACATATAATTATGTATATCATTAGTTAACGAATCTATAAATAATTTAGACGAATAAATTATACAATTAAATTAGCAACAGCTAACTATCGGTGAAGTTGTTAGCACTGTCATGTTGTATTACGTAACTGCCAATTGCATCTAATGAAAAGCTGTCATGAGTATGCATAAGAAGGTATATCTAAAACAATAGATGGGGTGAGCGCGAACTGGCATGTTCACAACTGACTAATGTATGGGGAACATGAAATATTTCGACTGAATATTAATATTTCTTATGCAAAAATTTTGAGCAATGATAACTTACTAAACTTACTACGTGAGAATTTTCCCTGATTCAGTTAGAACACTATGTAATTAGAAGTCTACGGAAACCATTGCTTCGTATTTTTTTTTACAATAAAGCACACTTTCCTTATATTACTAAAACTATGTACAAAAAAACACAAAACAGTCGCATTATATTAATAATCAGGAATTATATTTACGGGGTTTTCCGTTAACGTAATTTACAGGAAACAACATGTCATGTCGCATCAATTAAATATTTATCGCTGTGTTGTTTGATGTATTCAAAATACTTAACATCGATGCACGTATTAGGAGCTGAAATCATTTGGCGTCGCTATGTCTGTATCCGATTCATAAGCCATTGAACGAATTTTAATGGAGGCGTCGATAGCGCGTTGTAACTATAAAGCACCTGATTAATTTACACTAGCCGATAACAAGCTTAATAAATGGACATAATCGTTCTTCTCGTTTCAAACAGTGTCCTCGCAGAGTTCATTCACCTGGTATGATGAATACGAGCGATATTTTCCTGATGTTATTCACTTGCTTCCGTACGAACGCCTTTGTATTAAATTGTCAGTTGAGAAACAACTGTTGACAAATTGTTGAGAACGTTACGAAGAATTTATTGTTTGTACCAAAAAAAGGAGAAATGAAAAATTTTAAGGCGAAATTTACAACTGCGTGACACACGAAACCTGTTCCTTCCGATTCCTGCAAGAAGGTCGAACATAAATTTCTACGTAAAGGTCAGATAGTTTTCTTTGAACTACTATATATGTATTTTGTTATATATTTGCCCGTGAACCGTTATTACTATTTAACATGTAATCTGGCGATAGTTGTAGGTGCATTTAAAACATTTCAATCCTTCCTTACTTGTCACTGCTATTTGACATAAGAATATTAGAATAACCATTATGGCAGTGCCATGCGAATAAAGTTATCCGTGGGAAAGGTAACAGTTGTAAAATGTCGTAGAGCTACAATACTCCGCGCCAGTATATTCCATTGGCTTTGTCTAGCTCATTTGTTTGAATTATGGTAATTATACTATACGTATTCTGTTTTAAAATAATTACTTCCACCAATTATGATCAGCTTATTTAAAACAAGGCGCAATATGTAAAAGCCGGGTGTAACTACAAATTAAAAGTAGTGATATGAAATATGCAATCATACTAACCTGACAGTTTTGCTTCGGTTTGAAACATCTAACTTAAATGTGTTAATTATAGTCTAATTATTAAACAATGATAATTATAATTTTTACTTCATTTCTTAAATTTACGCCGGAAAGGGTAAACACGAATTCATCTAAAAATTCACTAATTCTTTTTAATGTAGGTAATATTTATGCAAATAAACTTTTTTGTCTTTGGCAACAAAATAATTTTTATGCGGCACATATTTGATTGTAAACAAATCACATCGGCTTATATAAATGAGTTAACTATCTCGTGTATAAATTAAGTGATTTGCGCGAACTGCACCAAAGTGTGTGCGAAGTTACGAAGTTAAATAGTGATACTAAAAGTGTACCAAGTCGTTCAACCATCACGAATGTAATCGTAACGTTGTGTTGTGTTCACTATCGTTTGCAAATTTGATTTCTGTCACGTACTGAAGCCCCTGTATCGGTTCTATGTAGTAGACATTATTCCCTGAATTCGACAGTCTCGTGGTTTGTAGCGCTATTAAAGATCAGAGACGGATGCGTGGAAGAGTATTTTTAAATTGTGGTTTTTGTTGTTTCCCACGATCATGTTTCAAACACGTGAACAAAGGGTGATAGGAAAATCTAATAAAATCAAAAACGCACTATATAGCCTCAATAAAGAAGCCAAAATCATATTTGTCCTCTTTGAACATTTCGGTATTGGCACAAGGAAACAAATGTGTACTTGTATACGGACACAATTATTTTATTTCGCGTATTAATTCATCTATTGTCTCTGCTATGTGTATAAATATTTAGCAGACTTAGGTCATAGATATTGTTAAGTTGTAGCTAGTTCAAGACTCACGAGAAATTCTTTACCACGATGTGTCATATCCTTTGGAAGTTATTTTGGTGTGTTACGCATTATTTCTATAAATTCGGTGAAATGAACATTATAAACATACAGTATATACTAATAGTACCAGTCAAATAGAAGCATTAGATGTCCAGGTACTTTGATTACCTTTGTGGGCGGTGGTTTCATTCTGGTTGATATTTTAATAGGGACCTTTTAATCGGTAACCGCTGGTATTTAACGGCATACGAGCCAATGAGTAGTCGATTTCGGTTGTTATCGTTGAATAGTAGTATTTATTCCTTGTTGGAATCCTTTAAGGCAATATAAAAAAATACTATAGCATGTAAAAAGTAATCACGAGCTTAAAGCAGGCCTTCTGTTAGGAATCATCCGCGCTCAAATATAGCATATTTTGACATTCATTATGATTTGGGACCCAATACTTAAGTCGTACTTATCCTTGTATAGGGGCCCAGGCACCACTTTACCTCCATTTCGAAAACCCATAACCTATAGATACCATTATAAAATTGGCAAGAGATCTGCTCTGATCTGATCTGATAATTAGCTCGTAATTCCCTTTCGACAGTACTTTTTCTTTATAAATTGATTTCATTACAACGATTTTCAAGAGTAGACAATAAATGTCTGGTGGCGTTTCCAGATAAATATTGATGATATTGAAAAAATGTTTGTCATTAGGAGATAATAACTAACTATAATCTAGTATTCAGCAAGTTTATCTAGTTCTATTTTCAATTTAGATTACTAAAACAGTAATCAAGGATAAGAGGTTCCAAACCGTAAGTACCTTAAAGCACTCTAGAGTTCCAAGTTAGACCGAGTAACCACATCGCTTAACTAAGTTTGTTCCACGGAAGCAGCTTATGTTCAAACAGTTAATTAGTTCAGGGAGTTATGTCGTTTTGTAAATACGACTGCTACCGACATTATTGGAGTTTTAGTTTTCATTCTGAATGGAGGTAAAAACTGTGCGGTACCTAATTATTTGTCAGTGGCTTGTTTGTTCTGATTTGATATTATACGACTACACGTAATGTAAATTTAATTAAATGAACACGTTTAAAACGTGGGCTATTATTAATGTTTCAATAAATTGTTCTTAGCGTTAAGTAAATAATACACTAGGTATTTTATAAAGCTAAGCGCACACCAGTGCGGCTTCCAGCGATTTGCGTGCAAATCTCCTAAAATTACTTTCGTATAGTCTGCAGTAGAACAGTGCTGCGTTGTGCTCACAGTTTGACGAATTCCATATATTTCAATAGTATCCAATACCGTCTGCATTTTGTGTTGGCAGCCGTGTGTATTCTCAATATTCGTCTCTTATGATATTGTTTAACTAGTTTTATTCGGTGTCGAATCAAGTCTGTTTATAAATGATTAAGGCGTGCATTATACTCAACACAACGTCTGTTAGTACAAGCCAGTAAAGTCAACTTTAACCTACTAAACTTTGGAATTTATGTCCCCGGAAGCGTTAATTCACGTTGCACACAGATAAACTAACACAGAGAGACAAAATAAATGACCGGAAGAACAAAGAAATTGAAACACTTCCGTCATTTGACTCCTAAATGTTTTCTATTCGACGAAATTAGACCATCGTATGGACACACGTATAATTGTATTGAACCTTATCAACAGCGAATAGTTAAATTGTTGCGATGGGGAGATTCTAGTTTTCTTGAACGAAATAAAATTGAGATCTCTTAAGAATCCATATACCTATATTCTCGAAATC
This sequence comes from Aspitha aspitha aspitha, assembly GCA_018246895.1. Taxonomy (NCBI): domain Eukaryota; kingdom Metazoa; phylum Arthropoda; class Insecta; order Lepidoptera; family Hesperiidae; genus Aspitha; species Aspitha aspitha. The sequence goes on along the minus strand of DWGJ01000048.1, from coordinate 4,831 downwards.
GCTCTAAGTTGACTGATAGTGCAGTAGCATTATTTAGGGAGAGATGAAATCCGTCCTTTGTCTGACTAACATTAAGTATTAAAAAAAGTAAGTAAAAAAAAAATAGCCACATCAATTACTTATAACTAGATATAAGCGCCTTAAACCTTAAATTAAATAAAATATTGCAAATTTACACAAGATTTAATGTCGTCGCTTTTAAAACACTATTAACAGGTGTGAATGCCAGTCTACGTTGATACATATTAGTGGCGATCATCTCTCTAGAGACTATACTTACTCATAAACATGATCTTAATCTAATAAATAAGGTGTTGTATTTCAGATGTTGAGGTCACTTTCCATGTTATATTGCACATGATGGACATCAAAATCAAACATGGCCTCAACGATGGTCTTCACATTTTTCGAGTCACCAAAACGTGTTTCAAAACTCGAGTAAGCCCGCATGATAAACTAGTCTGTTCAGGTCTAATCCCTAATGAAATATAGCCTAGGAACAAAGTTTGTTGACACTGACTACGCATGCGCAGTACTCGATCTATCCATTAACAATGAACGTACGTAGAAATGGCCTATCGGAATAGTTAATCGCGCTCTTTATGTATGAAAATTATATGAGATGGACACTATTAGACTTTGTGTATTATGCACATTGTATATACAATCCATTACATGTATAAATAACGTAATATACGGATTATATAGGTGTAATGTTTCAATCTGTAATATCATCGCTATAGGAAAATGCCGCTTTCGGGAATATACGCAACTGTTTCGTTAAGACGTAGTAATAAATTATTATAATTTGGACAGTATTAATCTTTGTTTAGTAATAATACTTGCATTCTATATATAAATCAAATAAATGTGACAAAGAACAAACATTCCCAAATTGACGTTAACGCTACTGAAATAACTACGACTATTACTACTAAAATTTTAACTTAAACTGATGCATATATTTTGTTACTTTAATCGATACTTGTTGCAAATTAAACAAAGAAAACGCATTTTGGAGATGTGTTCAGTTAAGATTTGTGTAGTTTTATAAACAACGCTACTCTTTCACTTACCGCAAACACTCCATCGTTGTACAAATAACTTCAAGTTGTATTTCACGTACACCGGAGTTTCTTAGCTAAACGAGCATCGCATAAAACATAAAATCATCAGCGATCGCTGTTATCAATGTAAAAACACTCTCACTGTACCGTCAAGCCGGGCGCATTGTGTTGATAACACAAAAATGACCCGACTTTTCGCTGACCGTTTCGTCTGTCAAACTCACGTGGGCCGGCACTCACACACTCACCGAAAGCCGCGTGCGAAAAACGCTTTTTCGCAGCGAGCGCTCACAAAAGCGCATGACATTGACGAAACATATTATTCATGTAGCGTACTAACCTCCCACACAGTTCGTGAAGAACTAAGCGCAAGTTGTCGAGGTGCACGTGGCCCGTAGCCTACGCGACGACCGCCCTTCCAAAGCGGTAAACTTGCACTGGGAAAAGAGACTTTCCTTCCCTACGCGGAGGACAGCATTTCGCCTGGAAAGCACCCGGCGTACCCGACGAGATGAGCTGGAATATGGGACGATACACACAGAGTATTTTCGTACTGTCGTTTAGTGTGCGTAAGATGCGTGCGTGTTTGGCCACAGAAAAGAAAAGTGCATAGTGGTTATGATCTTATTTTCGCCCGGTTCCGCCCGCTCGATCTATACTGTATAATGTGAACGATCCACCTTTTTAATCTCGCACGATGTTATTGTTATCCTGTGTGAAATTCCATGCAGGCATTTTGGATCGAAATTTAAAAAGAGAATCACCACCCATTGTTGTCGGGCTGATATTGAAGACGTTTTTCTTGATGTAACGATAGCTGTTCTCTTGTTTTGTTTATAGAGTATTATTTGTACGTTTTTACTCCGAACCCTTAATCTTTTAAGGAATGACTTGCGTTACAACCGATATTACCTCCTACATTTTTTCATTTCATTCATTTGCTGCTTCGTTTGTTGGCTAATAGGAGAGATTTTTTTATCAAAAGCGAAACGTAAATATTGACATTACAACCGACGTTGAATAGAATAAACGTGCTTCGTACAAAATGAGGCGCCGTCGACCCCTGGGTCAGTAAGCCAAGCGTTATAAAGGCCGGTAGTACATAATGACATTTGATTTTTTACGTCACCCGTGCCAATAACGATAGTACTATCACTAACAAATATATTTTCGGGAACTACATTTATTTTAATTAAATTTTGTTTAATGAACTCCGAATATAAAAAATGGCAGTCTATAATTAATAAGCTAATTTATAAGCCATTTTTGCTACATTTAAGCTACATAAAATATTTAAAATCACACGGCATTTGATTTCGGCATGCAATAGGTTTAGTAGAAGGTACAAGTTACTTTTGATAATAGTGATTTTTTAACTATGTTATTAATACATGCTGTTCATATTTACTTACGTTATTTATTAGCTCGAGTAATACTATTTATATCTGCTCACGCTCGAGGGAGATATGACGTTTATTTATTGATGTCTTATCTCGACTAGTGTCATTTACGTTTACAATGAAAAAATGATGTTAATCGTTCTGAATATAAATTAATGAACTTCTATACACATAATTATATTTGTCGTATATTTACGACTGATTATAAGTGCAGGAAAATATTGCATTTTATGTCCTGCTAACGATAAATTATATTATTCAGTACCTAATCGCAGTCGGAGGTTAGTAACCTACTGTTGATGCTGATTCAAATGAAAACAATATGAAACAAAATAACGCGTTCCAGTTTGCATAATACCTACTTTTGGTCAGATTATAAACATCCAAAAATTATGTACCGTTGGAAGTCTTCATATTGATAACAGCTATTAGTTTATGCTTCTTATCAGTTTGATTCGTTCATTGTCATTGCTGCTGATTTTTAATATTTCGGCCAGCGAGAAACGCTTCACACAACGATTCATTCCCATCGACAATTATGATTATGTTATTATACATATATTCGCAAGTTTGAGTGTCTCATTCTTGGTTGCTGCGTACATTTATAATGTCTTCTTGATTACAGACGAACCTTTCGTTAGCATGACCGATCCATTGGAGCATAATTCAGCACGCAGTTATGCTTATTTAAGGCTCGATCACCTTCAACTTAGCAGTCATTAGCTTTGTCACCAGTCAGTTTACGTTTGTTTATGAGTGGCTACATAATCGTGAGCAAATGTCGTGTACTCAAAACCTGGATTTCCTTCAAAACGTTTTAAATTCGGCCGAGAAATGGTCTGATTAATCAACCCCTTTTGACTTACTTTATTTTTATTGCGTCTTTTCACGACATGCTTTGACTCAGTGTTGATAAGAATACAAACTTAAAAAATCGTTCCACTTTATATTTGCCTCGGCCTAATTATATTAAACGACTTGCCTGTTTCAATACATATTATTTTCTTTTACATTAAATATTCCATAAACAAAATTATTATGAGACAAATTTGTAGTAAGACAGCAATAAAATCTATACTAACGACGAAACTCGAAGTCTCTGTATAAATATTTACATTAAAAGCAATTTTATACTAAGCTTAATGTTTAATTTAACCGGCATTATAAGAAAGTCTGTACTATATCGTGTAGGTACGTACGCGATATAGCACTTTGCCTATAGAAATCGCATTACGTTAGGTAAGAGTCAATAAACGTATTCATCCGTTATCATCCAACTATCCATAGCTGGAGAGAACTACGAGTATTTCACATGTGCCATAAATAGTTTTCAACTTTCGTTCAAAGCAAGTCAATTCTAAAATTGCATAGAATTTTAATTTATTCATTATAAAATCCTCATGTTATATGAACCGCATATAATATTACTGTTCATTTTTAGGAATCCCTCTAATATGAATTGTGTAAGATTTAAAAAGAAAGAACTCACAAAGAAAAGAAAACCCGTTCACGTACGAAGACAACGCAAAGAAAAAACAGTAACGCAAACAAAAATAAATACATTAATTTAGTGTGCTGCGGTTATTACAACAGCTTAGTTTCCGCAAAACGGCGATGTTTTTGCTGCAAATTTGCGATGCCATAGTGTTCATTTTCGCTAATTATGTTCAGGTGTTTTCAAAAACATATAATAAATATGTAAATGGGAAGAAATATACATATTTATAATAAATGTATATTTAGCGAAGCAACAGTTTATTTATCGCTAAGCGGAATGTAGTCGCACGGGAGGGGTCAGAGTGATAGTTAAGTTATTGATTTCTTCATTCATTTTGTTACAACTTGAATGACTTTTTTCATTTCTTTCTTCTTCTTTCTAGTTTCTTCAAATCCTTTCGATGTCTTTTTTACTACGGTATATAACATATAACCTTTTACAAAAAATTCTATTCACAATTTTGCTCTTTTCATTCGTAAATAAAATGCTTGTATATTTAGCGATTTGTTAACATTAATAGACGTGTAGCTTAGTTATACATACCAGATTTTTTAAAATTAGGGTGAAAGTTAACATTTGCTCAATTGCGATCTTGAATTGTTTGTTCCAATTATAAACACGGGCCAAAGCAACTAATATCGCTAAGTGCGTCATACAATTATTATTATACAATCTGTATTTTCAACGAACGGTAGTAACCGTTTACCGTTTGGTAAATGAGTGCTTAACTGCCAGCTCAATGATTGGTCACAAAACATAAAATCAATACCTGTGAAAGTGAATGCAAGTGAAGTGCAAAATGGAATTCTAATTACGAAATATTTGGCGCTCGGTTCTCAATTTCGAAACGGCGACCGCACTGCGAC
>DWGJ01000047.1:0-53304 GCA_018246895.1 Aspitha aspitha aspitha | reverse complement strand
TTTATTACGCCCAGACACAGAACAAACAAATGTGCTCATCACACAAATGTTTGTCCTGGGTGGGAATCGAACCCACGGCCTCCGGTTTTGCAGTCAGGGTCTCTAACCACTAGACCAAGAGGCCAGTCAAATTTATAAAAAAAATGTATATATATATTTACATATTGTGAATATTAAGCGCTTTTTGTGCAGTAAGAGCCCTACTACAGCGAAGAATAAGTCCTTGACATATAAAGTTAAGCGTGCTTTACATCTGCTTCATAAATTCTATCGTCCGTATTTAATATAGTTTCCTGCAACTTCGGAATTCAACCATTAAACCGTCGTATACCGTTTTATAAAGTATACTAGTGGACCTGACCACGCGTTCCACAGGTTATACGTGTAAAATCATATAATGTGTGAAATATTGTGTGTTCAGAAATTCACTTTATGTAAAGATTTATTGACAATTGACATTTATTATTTATTTATTTATTTTATAAAAAGAGAGAAGAGAGAAGATAATACAGAAAAACTTGATAGGTAAAATAAAATGAATATAATAAAAGGATTCCGTATGACAGCAACTAGTCAAGCATCAATATTAATAATGATTCATTGAGTGTGTCGTCACTCATGCCTTGGTTGCAAGTTCATTAGTTGGTTGTAAATTAAGTTGGCTCTCTTGTGAATAACATTATTTGAACATATATGTACATAACCTGTTGGCAAGTATGTCGTCCCTGTAATCCGTTTCAGTGACTAGGAGCATATTTAGAGAGTCAGTCAATTTTCTTTTACGACCACTGACAACTTGCTAAAGACTTTACTTGACAACTTCACGTGGAGGTGTGCTGGATTTTAGACTAATACAATCATGAAATTGCCGATTTTGTTAACTATTTAACTAATTCCAATAGAAATCAGGTTTAGGTTCTGAATTTTACTGCCGTTGCTGCATAATATACGGAACCGTTATTTATTTTTAAAGAGCAATTCAAAGGCTACATTTTTATACACCAGAGGAACAGAATTATTCTCCGTTTGAAGATGTACTTTTGTACAGAGTTCTTTTGAAGTGCAATTTATTTTCAAAATTAACTTGCACGAGCTCAACAATAGACTTTATGCAAATATGGTGTGTATAATATATGTACCCACCCACCCGCAATCTACAAGTCAAACTACGTTACGTTGAGAAAGGGGTCAATAAAAATAAATCGCGAGACGATTTAGTATGGCATGCCATGTCGTGAGAATAAAAGCTTGCGTGAATATAAATCCTTTCAGTCAATGTCGAACACAATACGTACTTTTACGGCGGAGGCTTGCGTACCTACAAAAAATATTAGTCTCAGTACTTGGTATATCATATTTTTTTACCTTTACGTACCATACTTCGTTGTTATATCCAAACAGAATAAAATTGGACGAGTTCTGAACTGTAGAGTTTGTTTCTGTTTATTTTAGCGGATAGGGCAAAGGTTGCTCTGCGTTATTGCGTATACTAAATAAACACTGTCATGGCCCAACAATTAACGGATATAAAGCCAAATGACTCTATTTTGTTATTTGGTTCGGCGAAAATATTAAAGTACAAAGTAGCTTGGTCATTAAAGGCGAATATATTGTGAAATGGGTTATTTGTTACATATTTATCAGTTATTATAAATTATATAAACGTAGTATAAGTGTATCAAGCAGGTTAGATCGCATCCTATTATGAAAAGCCCCAAACTTATTAGAACTATATAAAATGACTCTAAATTTTTTATTTCAATAATATTTAAATCTCCTTATATATTATGTTTGTTTAAACGGAATTGATTGAAAATCTATCAAAGGAATTTGAATGATTTCTTCTAAAAATTTCTTTTGATTTTAAAAATTATATAAGGCTACGTTATATTTAATGTTTATATATTTCTTCATTCCGGACTTACTTTCTAGGTAAATGTGCTACATCTTAGACTGTACCATAGTTTCCATCAGGTGAGTTTGCAATCAAACTCAAGCTTTGTACAATAAACAAAAATCATCATGTTTTCTTGCCAAAAATAATTAATAACGCGCTATTGTAGACATTCTTTTACAAAATAATGAAACACGGATCTGAATGGATTAATAAGCGGATTACGGACGTCTATAGAAAAAATCAATTTGTTGTCCGTCAGCCGCATACCGCGCGCCCTACTCCGCCGCTTAAGTGGCGACGCACTAAGCTTCGTGGTATTATTACTGCAGTGATTCTGATATTAAATACATACATATTTTACAAATTTTTTCCGGCAAAAAAATTCCAAAATGACTCGCAGTGTACGCTAGGGATACCAAGTGATGTAAGCATTTAGCTAATGTAAGTATGTTTGCCGTTTATAAAATGTAGAGCAGACGATGTTTTAGGCCTAAGTCTACCATGCAGGCCAAGTGCGGATTGGCTGATTTCACACACCTCAGAATCTATATAGACATAAGATATATATAAAAATGATATAATTATTACATTGATTTCTCCATACGAAACGACGAAACGTGATTGTATTTTTAAATACCATGACATCGTATTAACTGTAGCGATACATATTTTATACTCACATCTACTCGTAAAAACATTATTAACGTTTTTAGGAACACCGAGTAGATTATAAATTTCTTAAATGTGAGATAAAGAACGAACTTCTGCGATAGCTGGGAGATTTAATTAATTTAATTCTGGCATCCAGTCGAAGTAACGGTCTTTACTAATTTTGCGTCACGATATAAACAGGATCATTTTGACGATTCTTAATTTAAACTTTCTATTCGTTTTTAGAAAGCGAAACCATTTAAACTTTTTGTAGCCCTGATTAAAAAACTTGCAGCTTTGATTAAAGTATTGATTAAATATTAAATTGAGCTCAAATGGAGATACATTAATTACAGTTCGAGCGCGGTCTTACATAGTTGTCCTGGCATACTCTGCTGGTCATGTACGAGTACATATTATGAATGTATATTTAATTGTAGGTGTTGTAGATACTAAAATATTATGTGGGTACTATAATAAGCAGTTGGAATTATTTTAATAAGATTTGTATCTTTTGACAGAACGTACGCTATCTCTCAAATTAGAAACCATCTATGTCACACGTAATATGTGCCGAGATATTTTTTTACTAATAAACGTTAAGAATTCTTGAAGGAGTTTAGCTTGAAATATATAAGTAGGTACTGCAATACCTACACGTTAGAACAAATATATTGAGAACTTTTGTAATACGGTTACGTCAATTAATCGATATTAGCAATAATATATATGTTCACGAAGGCACGTAGTACTGTAAAAACGTGCAATTGAATTCATAATGTAATAGTTCATGATAACTTCGTAAAAATGACCTTGTTTTGTAATATAGATTATAACGTACCCATAGTGTATACTAACCGGTAATTACTCAGACATTAGCGGAAAGCTTTCCTATTTCCGTTTTTAAAGCAATTATATGATGAAACAACGGCATAATCCTCGAAAGGAAGATTTATCCATAGCTTGTTGTAGCAGTTGCCAGGAAAGTGCGCTCAGAGCGGATGTGACGAGGACACAAATGCAACTTCTGATGTTCTGATGCACATCCGGTGCGAGGACTGTCTGAGGGTGACGCACTGCATCACAATGATTAATCACGTCGGTAACGAATCGCTATTATAATTACAGTTGCATTTGGAGACATATTGTCCCATAAATTATCAAGGCAAACAGGTGCAAAGTGTTTTCCTCCAGTGCTTAGAGATAACCAATATTATAGTGCAGAGGTGGCGCCGGTTTATTTAGTAACGGGTCAATTCGAGTAAACTAACTCAGACTTTTAATCGAAATTTAAATAACTTCAAGTTCGAAACTGCGAAGTACTATAAGTACTCTGTATGTCAACTTTGATAAAAGGAGAAGAGGTGATAGAAATTTGGCAGAACCGAAACAGGTGAATCACCTTTTTCTGTTTAGCCCTGTAATATCCGCGTGACTATATGTATATACATATGCATAGATAAATATTTTAACAAATTGCATCCCACATAGACAAGATGTAAGTACTCCCATATACACTTAACAGTTGTGCACGGTTTACTAAAGATCCAATGCGTATTTTTAATGCAAATCCTAGATTTGTAGCTCAACGGCTCAAGTGTTTTTTTCGAGGTAGAGCTGCCAGCGGCGACCGTACGTATTTTAATGCAACGCTGAAGTGTTGATGGCGGTGAATGAGCTACGTGACATGCAACGTAGTTAAAATTTCACTAACTGCTTTTTGCCGACCTCCTTTCGTAAGATGTCGCAATTAAAAATACCAACGAAGAGTGGCGATGTCTCATAATATTCTTATTTAATTTTTAATCAACAAATAGAGTTACTAAATTTTGTGATATAATATCTACATATTCTAATGTAGTACAGTGCACCTTGCACTTAATTCACCTCACTGTTCGTGTGCAGATTGTTGCAGAGAGTTGCATATTTTATGAACATGGAATTCTTTCAAGTTTATTTAACAGCGGTATCACGGCAACGTATGATACTTTGCCGTGATTTTAAATTACGGTTTACTACTAATGTTGGGCAATTTAGTGTATACGGCCGTAGCCATAAAAAAGTGCTTACACTGACACAACTATGTACCATTATTGTTATATTATTTGTAAATTCAATTTTAGTTACTTTCTATAAATTTCAGAATAATTAAATACCTATTTCCTTTTGGGAGCTTTACATAAAAAGTATGTTTTCAAATTATTCATTAATTGTAGGTTTTTTGTCGTAGAAAATAATGAGGATCAACCAAAATGTTGACAACGGCAACGTGGCCGCAAGAAGTCACAAGGAAATTTTGAACGGCAGCAATGGCAGTAGCAGACACAGTAACGACGTCGCGTCAAATGCTCTGAATGTATCTCGAGGCACCACAGAAAACGATAATACGCCCTTTCACTCCAATTGTAACAATATTTACGACCCAGAGGAAAACGTGAAAGTAATCTATACCAGGATAGCAACAAATACGGCGTGTATTCCGGCTTCTCCTGATAAAATTGTAGAAGCAACCGTGTGCAACAGGCAATACCGAATTAATGCTCAAACTGAGAACATTATAAATTCGCGTATTAATAAGAGGCCGGGTAATCCTAAAGGAGACGAAGATTTATCGAAGACTCGGGAAGGAGGGAGCTTCTTATGTAATGAACTGTTAAAAATTGCAATATAACATTCAGAATAACATTCAGTTTGAATAACATTCAGTTGTAATTTATCTGTCTTTCCTTTCAGCTGATGCCGATTCCCCAGTCCTTATTAATGAGGAAAGAGCATTGGAACAATCTGATACAGATGAGATGTCTGAAAACGGTACTACTCCCGTACCAAGAGGAATAGTAAATCCAAACTATCCCGGGTTTCAACACTTAGCGCATACTTTACAGGTAAAATTTCGTAAAAGGCGAGAAACCCGTGTAGTGTTAACTTTTAATTGAGTCATAACAGAAGCCCCAGTTCGATGGCCGCCAAGCTTGATATTACTAGGGGTAGAGTCTTTTATATGTCCTAGTTTTACTTATAACATTCAATTATACAATTGTAGTGTAGGTTTGCTAACACAAAACGGAAAGCTTAGTAAAATAAAATGCACTGGTATTTTATGCACGTCGTTTTCTGATTCTTGCTGTACTTAAATAATAATGTTTATACTGTACAGGACTATTCTTCAAATATAGAAAATTTTTACCATTCAGAAAATGACATGACAGATGACGATTTGGATACTGATATTATAGATGTAGAGACAAATCAAAACGAAACCTCACCTGGAACTATAAATCTTAACAACAATAACATACATAAAATTAAAGGTTGTCTATTAAAAGAGTCCCCTACTGAGCTATGTAGCTTAAGCAAAGTCGTTCATAATAATAAACAAAGTGAAATACCAGATCTTTTGAAGGCTATCAATAATAATAACATCATCGAATCCGATACTTATGACTGTTGCTCCCAAACGGATATTGAAAACAATTTTCATACAAAGGACATAATAGGAGACTTTAATAAGGAAATTGAGGATGAAATTAAACAGTTATTGAATTATAACATAAACATTAAGGATGATTTAGAAGAGTTGAGGAAAGACATTAAAGATACATTTACTCAGCCAATTGAAAGTACAATTAATAATATTAGCGAAGTAGTAAATCATGTCATAAAAAAATTAGTCCAGACGCAAAATGAAGTATGTGATAAATTCGACGAAATATCTGGAAATAGTAATACTAAGAAGGACCTCGTGAAGGCAAACATCGATATGAATGCAGAGAATGAAACAAATACCAGAACTGAAATGCATCTAAATAGGCCTAAGTTTTTACTAATAGAAAATAATGCGAATAATAAGATTACAGACGCAATTTTATCAGATGGTAAGGATGAAATTAACATTTACGAACATAATTATGATACGGAAGCATTAAGTCATAATGTTGAAAATACTATAAAACAACTAAGCACCGAATTAAGAAAAATTATACCTAAACTTAATGAAATGCGCGAAAGAGACCAAATATGGACAGAAAATAAGAAACCAAACGTTACTGATAGTAATTCTAACAAAATATCAACAAGTCCCGCTGGTTGTTGTAGCCTTGTTACTACTGCAACTATTGAAAATCAAAACACTTATGGCAGACAAAACAAAAGCGCCATTAGCGCTATATTCAATAAAAACCTATCCCAAATGTAAGTATTCGGAGGCTTTTATAAGTCATTATAATATCACATGAAACTTGGTTTTCCTTCAACAATTCATTAACGTCTGTGTTTAGTACATTCTTAAAGATGCATCAATAAAATATGCTATTTCGTATTTGAAATAGTCGAGTGTAGAAATGTTTAAGTCTTGTTTTGGGAACAGAAACTTGAGTACCTACTCATTAGAACTGGGTTGCCGATATTACGTTTATTACATCTCATCATCGCGAGTAGGGTACACAAAGTTTTAAATAGAATTGACGCAAAACAGACAACTGTAACAAATTTAGTAGTGAAGCGATGACGAATTCACCTAAACATTAACATTTAAAAATTTCTTGTTGGATCATACTGCGTCTGTGAATCGCCAGTAGAGTGTAATAATCCCATTTATTCAAATGAGGTGTAGTAAATTAGTATTAACTGTTAACAGTCCAAATGTAATTATAATGACCTACTTATTTACCTAATAATTAAGTTGAATCAATATTCAAAAACGTTTTTGTTTTTAACGTTACATTTTAGTGAAGCAAACGAGCGTGCGACAAATACGGGACATAGCTCTCATAATAACACTTCCGTCCGAAAACATGACAACTTAAAGGACTATGAATTTGGTAAGTACCATAAAATAACTAATACCTTTTAGTACTTAATTTATAATAAATAAGTAACCTTTGAACTTTTCATTAATTTTCAGATAGTTTTGATGTTTATAATATAGAGACAGCCTTACCAAAGCTAGACTTGGATGCAATAGAAAACCATTTGAAAGCAGCGAAAGAAGCCGAGAGACGAGTAAGTGCATGAAATAAATATTTTTCACACAACTAAAGCAGATTAGTAAATAGCCATTCAATGAGACAATAAAGTACAGCTTACTATTACATATTCCAAGCGTAATGAATATATAATATTTTAAAAAATACTTATATAAAACTTATTGGTCATCATGGAATAAAAAACGTATCTATTTAGCAATTATATCAAAATACAGTATCACTCACAAATAGTTAAATGTGATTACATTGGTAACTGCATATATTGGTATTGTTACTGTGTTGTACTGTCCTTGTGATTTTGTGCCACGAATGCATTTGTTGTTTTTTTTCCACTAAAATAGTATTATAAAATTCGAAAAGCTTACATTCCATAGGTAAGCTTAATTGTGTATAAGGAAAGAAGTAAAATAATGAATAAAGAATTAAGTAATTGCATAAAACAATAGCTCGTTCTAACCTGAAATAATTTTAAAACTAAAATAAATGGTATGAAATTATAATAATATCTTAAAATTATAATCTAGCTTAAGCTTTAAAATCTGGCGCTATTTAAATCACGTAACGGTAACCACATGTATTCTCAGTTCCACAATGTCGATCCACGTCTGCTACGTTCACCTACTGTGTACTGTATACTATATCTATAGCTAATTAACAATTGGTTGTGATCTGGTAGGTGTAGCTTTCTAAGGTGATTCAGCACCGCAGGCACGCTGTTCTGTTAGTGTTACAGTTTACTTAGTGTCGAACAGAGTGATAACGTGTTGTGTTAGTTTTAAAGAACTTTAGGAAAGCCAAATCAACGACATTAAAGTTTAGTGATGGCGTCAATGCCTTATTTTAATTCTGAACAAAGGCATTACAAAAAAGATACAAGGTTTTTGTTAGACTTATACACAATAACTTATGATAATCATGAATCAGTGGACAACATTTGTTGTCTTGTAAGTATATTCAAATATTTATAATATTTTATTTCGAGTGGACCACCATTAACGGTATAGTTACGTTATGTATGCATAAAAACCATAAAGCTGGAAGTTTAAATGGATCACAGGGTTGTCCTTGATCTAAATGTCAAAAATGACAGGACGATACGACACGATAATAGTACAATTTTTTGTTTACCACCACGTTTAAAATTTTATAACACAATTGTGTGCCATATTGCTTGCCAAAAACTTAAGACTGACTATTAATAAGATGTTCGAGAGTTTAATTACCAATATTAAGAGAAAATTAAGCAAAACCACTGATGAAACATCCACTAACATTTTTGTAGAAAAGAAGTCAGTGTTTAAGGGTTTCAATTTTTTCAAATCGAAGCTGTTGAAATCTGAGTCGCCACCGATTCCCGTCGTTAATTATAGTGAAAATTTAGCTTTAAGTCCGAGGGCTGTGAGTAACGAATATGCCTTAACCGAGATCGCGTGGCCCACACTGACGGACAGTAATCCTAACATTCTGGATAGATTTACTAGAATCGTTACGATCAATTACAACGAAGTAAATGATAGAAAAGTATGTCTAATAGACTGGTTTAAAGTGTAGTAACACATTAATAAATAGTGTGGGGTATTTAACAGCCCTATACTTAACAGTATTTTTCCTTGTCATTTTCAGAAACGGAATGATAGAGAAGAGATCAGAAAGAGGTTGGCGATGGGTGCTGAGAGTGAGGAATATTATAGTTTAGGACATGCAGACCGTCCAGGGAAGAAACCGAGTCTCCACTCTAGACTACAGAATGGTATGTATACTCAGTTGTTTGGTTTCCTATCTATGTAAATAGAAAGAGGAAGCAAATTGTGATTTTAGTACAAAAACAAACAATTCACTGTCATAAACTATTTTGCAATCATGTTGTTTTTAAAAATACTTTTCCACCCAAAATCAGCATAAATAGGTTAACGAAATTATTTTACAATTGCATTAATTTATACAACATAAATTCTTTGACTTTCCTTAAATTGGTTTTGTTGATAGATATTGTATATGTTAAAAAATATTATGCTTTATATTATAATACTATCATTTTGCTGTACATAACAGTTTAGTTGTCTGGTGGTGGTTTTGGTATATTAATGAATGTCATAAATAAAGTCCATTGTTATGTTCCTATCAAGTTTGTGGTTAATTGTGCTATTGTGTTGTGGTATATCCAGGAAAGAATCTACAAATTTGTTTTATGAATGAGACCGCATCTGACAATGAATCTCAAGCATCAGATATAGAGAGAAATCTCTCTGGTAGTAGCAAAAGTTTGTCTCGATCCAGTATCTACAGCAAGTCTAGTTACAATCACCCATACCAGACTAGACCTTTGTCAGTCAATATAACAAAGTTTGAGAAAACAGGCTCAGTTCAAACTGGTGAGTTACGGACATGTTGGGCTACCTACTATTGTATGTTTGTGTTTAGAGTATGCTAATTCAATTTCTTTTATACTCACTGCATGAATTCTACACAATCTAATACTCTCAGAATGATGGCTAATGCGCATTATTTTGTACATATTTGTAATATTATAATATTTATAATATAATAATTTGTAATTTCATTCCCATTTTTATCTAGATGTTTACATTAGAATTCACCTCTTTCAAGTAACTAAATGAGAATTGGTAAACAGTAAAGTTAGAAATTGAATTATTACATAGTTAAAGATATTGCGTATTAGGCATATTGCCTATCCTTATTGATAAGGTCTCATAAGTAACATATTTAATCGAATAAATAAATTTTATTTTCTGTTTGTCTCCATTTAGTGTTAAATGTAATTTAAAAACATTACTAGATTCCTTTCGATATATAATAATAATTGTTATCACAGGTGCAAAATTACGTCCAACATCTTTGTCACTTAAGTCATCTAAATCGAGGTCTACACATTCTTTGAGTCACATTGAGTTGAAGGAGTCCGATTTCTATGCTCTTCAAGCAACTCTTCAGACTGAAGCTAGAATCGCATTGGCTCAAGCTAAGGAAATGGCTCGCATTCAAATGGAGGTAAATTGTTTGTATACTGATTTATTACAGGCTATTAATTCAATTATTTTATAATGAAATATTTATTCAATAAATCTGATTAACTCTTTGACTTCATATTAATCTGTCAGCTTATGCCACACAGATCGTCCCGAGTTGGATTTCTAGCTCATTGTGTTAGGTATATTTTCTGTGCACCTAATTGAAGTAACTAATAAAGGCAACTCCTGGATTACTTTTAGTAATATTGATTTATGATAATATTGTTATTTGACGTAGCCAATTTGATGATGTGTGGTTATTGCAGCGAGAGCGCCGCAGCCGCGCGGTGTCGCCGGTGACGGAGATGCTCCGCCGCGGGCTGGCGAAGGCGCGCGCGCCGCTGGCGCCCGACCGGCGCCGCGCGTCGCGCCAGCTGCTCACCGACATGAACATTGCGCAACTGCAGGTCACTTGGCTTTTGTTCAAATAACATTTACAATTGTCCATTTAGGATTTATATATGATACCAAAAACTAATGAATTTCTGCTTGAGATGGTCACCATCACAAGCTTCCAAAAGCTCAACTGTAGTTTGTTTATCATGGCCTTCAAACCTGACGGAATATAACATCACAAGAAGTGCATTTTCACGGTGGCAACAACACGGTAGTCGTAGTTACTATCATATTTATGTGCATTGCAGTCCATTAACACCAATCTAATAGGGCTAAGTTCAGCTAGATCTAAATCTTTAGCAGTATCATTAATGTGTTAAATTTTATTACAAGTGCAAACACAAGCATATTTATTCAAAAGAGATAAAACAGTATTTTCTCTATAATTATGTATTAGGACCTTTCAAACCTGTGCTGTGTGTGTGCGCACACGTTGTTTTCTTTCCACTGAAGAATTGTGAAAGACATGGCTTGTGAAAGATTTTTTTTAACAGTGTTGATACAATAGACCTATCTTTGATGCACAGACATTTATGTAAAAATGTCTATATACCAATCATTGGCAAAACCGATCGACAGTAATTACATCTGTTTACATATAAATTGGTATACATTGGTAATAAATTGTCTGCACTAATTTTGTTTGTACACGGAAGCGCGGCAATGTTCGGTATTTGTAATGCTAACATTTAACCTTGAATTATGTTAAATGCAATAACCGTCATATACTATATTATTCTGATAACTATTACGGAATAAATTCTAAACGCCTGAGAACATTAGGCAATTGAATGCGTAATTTATAAACAAATCCTTACAATCCCCTGTTGACCATAACTAACCGACGTTTTCTTTATTTTTTACCATATTGCGTAACCTTGTACAGTAATATGATCTTGACGGTGCTAAACGCAAGTCAAGCGTTATAAATCTGTACAACAATGGTCATTGTGTTTCTTTTGTGTTGGTTGCCAACATTATCCTAACCCTATCCACTCAGAGAATTTCCTCAATGGGCACAATTGAAAGTACCTACAATCATCAATAATTAATGAATTAACGAAAACCATAATATTACATACAGTAGGTACTGCAATTAAATAAGTACCCCACGAACAAAACGACAATGGCAATAACTTTACACACCCGTGTCCAGCAGTGGGACAATAAAGAGTTGAAAAACAAAATTCAAAGCATTCTAATGTCGTAACAACCATAGTTGCCGTTAGGGTTATTACCATGTTTAGAACTGAAGAACCACATTGCTCTGCGGCATATTTACAAAGTTAATTCCAATTCTCTAGATTCCTCGTTAACATTACAGTTCTTTCGGTGCTTGTTAAATCCATTTTGAATCAATTCTACAATTTATCACAGAACTTATAAAGTTTGATCTTTTATCTCATATCAAGTGTTAAAATATATTATTTATAGTTGTCTTGGTTTTTGCTTTGTGTTCATAAATATGTAGACATCATAAAAAAAAACTATAAATTGAGGACCTACTTTAAAATGCACCAGATTGTTTGATTTTGATAAATATTGCAACTCAATATACGGGTTAATATTGATTTGTTGTAGGTGATTGTGAACGAGCTCCACTGTCAGATTGAGTGGCTGAATGACTCGCTGGTGAAGCTGCTGATGGCGCGCGACGAGCTGCACATGGGACAAGACTCGATGCTCGTCGACATTGAGGATCTCACTAGATACTTGTGAGTTTTACATATACTTTTGTAACAGGATTTCAATTGAATCATCTACCGACATCAAGTACAAAATCAATAAATCTTGAAGTTTCCAAATTTAAATTGTATGCACCTCCTGTTTCATTAAACAATACTGGGAAGACTGGTAGCTCTAGTGGCTCTTCATGAAATAAGCAATGTAATGTGATATAACCCGAGAGTGGTTATGTTTGCTGAATGTGTCCTTGCCTATAGGTTCTTATTATTCGGAAACATTGAAACATTGGTATAGGTTTCTGTCTTTCCGTCTTCTGTCTATCTGTGTGTCTGTCTAATTAACCATGAACCCATTCATGGCATTTTAAAACAATCAACAAGCCAATTAATAATTATAATTCAATTAAAAATTGTATAATACTCTATAATCAGTTTTTTTTTTTTACTCTTTATTGTAACAAAATTATTACAAAGGGCGGACTTAATGCCAATTGGCATTTTCTACCAGTCAACCCTTGGGGGATGAAGAAAGGTTGCAGTAGGTGCTACAATAAATTGACAGTTACATAGATGGATACTATATGTAATTTGTTTTCACATTTCACAGAGGTGTTAAGGAGCAGACCAAAAAGACTAAAGGCAACACCACAAAGTCCGGTGTACGGAGGCTCACATCACTTGTGCACAAATAATTTTTTTAAACATTAGCTTTTTTTATGTACTTTTTAATTCCTGTTCGGGATATTATTGTGGGTATTATTAAAACAACCTTACGACGATATTATTCATTCTCATGTAAGTTGTTACTCGATGCAGGGAACGTGAAATATTTGTTTATTTCTAAGTAGATTATTGATAGAAACTATGATTAGATTCATTGACTACATTGTCATAATGTGGAAAACAATTACATTGGCCAAGATTATAAGAGCAAGGCAATGTATGTATTAGAAAGATTTTTTGTCAGCCATGTATTGTATGTGTCCGATAACATCAAGAATTTGTTGAAATTTGTGTTAGCATAGACTAGAATGTTTACAACATGCTTATTGTTGGCAAACAAAATGATATCGTAGGTTACAAATATCACACTCGTAGTACAATGTATGTATATTATAACATGCTAGAATAATTATCAAGTATAATCAGTTAGAAAATAATCTCATTGATAAATGTTGAAATATATTCCAGTATATGTAACTGTCCATTTTAAAACTTAACTGTTCGGTTCTTATATTAATTAATATCTATGTTATGCAAAATTTAATCATAATATATTTTAGGGTGTAGTGGTAAGATAATGTATCAATATTGCTCCTACTGTTTATGTCATACAAAAGAAAACGGTGTATTATTTAATTTAATCGAAACGATTTTATTTACAAATGTCGTTAAATCTCTTGTAACACGTTATCTCGATATGTGTATATAAATGGTGTTGGTGTTGTGACTTTGTCACAGTTTTCTGTCTTAAAATTGTCGTTGTATATTCACACATCTGCTTTAATATAGATATTAGCTCATCTAGTGATAGAGTATTTTGTGATTCGCAAATTAGATGGATATTTTTGCATCATAGAGCTCATTGTTATAAACATAAATGACTGTGTTCGCGCGGTTTAAACGGTATATAATAGTATTCTCCAGTTAGCGTCCTGCAGCATTACTGTCTTGTTGAATGACTTCTTTGCCACTAATGTAGTATATTTGGACTTAATATTCAAAACATTATCGGGTCGAATTAACGATGCTTAAATTAAATGTGTATTTTACAAAATATGGCTGTATGGCTTGTATCTTGAATTGTTGGACCTTATTTTTCTGAGCCAGTAGTACCCATGCTCTGTTAAGTGTAACTGATGTAATATTATGTTTTGAAACATAATTGTTTGTAAAATGATCCAATAAATAAATATCAATGTGCGATCCAATAGATGATAATATCAAGAATGGCCTCAATGAGTTTAACCTGTGGTCAGTCTAAGAACACCTAATAATTATTTTATTAGTGCCAAAGAAGTTTTTCAGTTTATTCCATGAGAAGTATCAAACGCATTATATAAAGCAACTTCTAAAAATATATTGTCTTATTATACTTTGTTCTGCTATGAAACTCTACTAAAAATATATGTACTAGAAGTCATTGCATACTTAGATTAGTCTTGTACACGCGTTTCAGACACTTATGAAATGTTTCGATTTAAAATACACACGATCTACATTAAAGTTATACTAATATATTTTTGATCTGAAATGCTCTACCAAAATTTTACTCCGAAATAATGACCGAACATGTTTTTGACCTAATTAATATGTTTGAGACTTTGAACATTTATTTTTTTACTGAACCGTTCTAATGGGCTATTCTCCAGAACACAAACAAATTGTGACCAAAAACCAGTGGTTTAAGTAGATTTCTTGAAATTAATGATATCAATAATTACACGTAGACACCGAAATTTGTCAACTCGTTACAGAATAATCTCCTCCAGGGATGACTATAACATTTGGTTAATAAATAATTGTTTTATTGAGAGCCACAACTTGGTTCTGGTTACTGGCATCACAGCCGTTGAATTTGATTTCATTAGTGGCACTGAAACTGTTGTAACTTTTGCAAAACTAATGTTCTGTTTAAAATGTCTATTACTCAACCATTGGTATTTTTGATCTACCTATTTAAATATTTATTCTGATATGTGATTAGCAGACATTCTCTTTGGTCGGTCATGTTCGATGGTGCCTGTTAACTCTGACACATTTACACACTTCAAACGACACACATTTTATATATATAAGAATAACAGTTAACTCACTATTTTGCTCCAAAGCACTTGATATCTCTTTGGCATATAGGCTTTATTATACCTATATATATTTTTACTATAATATACACACCACTCCTATGAGAGCTAACGGTAGTTCAATATGTTTTAATTCCGATGAGTTATTTTGGGAAAATTTTAAATTGCATTGACAAAGGTTTTTTTCAATACTTTGTTTTTTTTTAATTTGAACGACTAGTGTTAGCGTTGCACGTTGCCGGTATACGATTTTTCTAAAGTTTAGTCTTATTCTTCTGAACTCTCTGATGTATTGTCATTTATAATGTGTAAATTTAACTACTAGTACTATATATGTATATGTAAGTAGGTATTTGTCTTATGTCATCTGTTACAATATTTTACATCCGATACATTTCGTATGTTAGCAGCATGCTTATAATTATCAATGTCCTATCATTATCATGATAAAGGCGTACAGAGCACTGCATTCGCATTGCGCATTTGTTTCGTTTGAATGGTTTCTATCGATTAGTTTCACTCCTAATTACCAATAGACGAAGAAAATACCACAAATAACCATTTGATTGATTCTGTTTTCGGATAATCGATGTATTTTTTTTTATTCCAGTGTTTGTCTTTCTCAGCTCAACTTTTACTTTTGTTATATTACTGTTAGTCTACTTTAGTTACCATTTTAAAATTAGGAATTAGTCTTCCTTATTACGTTCGTAATTAAAATTATGTAGTTCGTTATGGATCCCAAGCTACAGTTGTCGTCACATCTTGAATGATTTAAGTAAAAATGTTTTTTTAAATATCCGGGTTCATTCTTGATGTAAGTCCAAAATCATTCTCTTTCTTTCGACGGCGACCCCTAACGACAATTATAAAACTATAAAATTTGAATTTTTTTATAGATATACATATAACATAAATTCAGTGAACGTTTTTCTTTTTTTAATTGAAAGTAGCTCTACACGTGAAAGGCAGGGTATTTTTTTTTACTTATATGTTTCTATCGAGTGTAATCCTGATTACATTCTATTAAGTTGTTTGTAATTGCACACCAAGTTCCTCTTATTTATATTTCTCGTTTAAACACTAGTTTCTTACTAGTGGCAATTTCTAATACTTACCTAATACTGACATGAATTTGATTGTACTTTGTCAAGAGTAAATTACTTCTAGCGATGATAAAAAATATCTTCATTCTAAAGATATTCCATAAAAAGTAAATATATAACTATAGTAAATCGCTTACTTCTTAAAATTACTATAGTATCTAATGTTGAGTCCAGATAAGGTCGTTAGGTTTACGTAAAGATTTCACAAATATTTAGTAACCAAATATTGCATTTGTCATAATTAAATATCGGTTTCATAAATGTGTCGAAAGACTAAAAATATCGGTATAATGTTATTTGTCAACTTTGCTTTTGTCAAATAACCAATACTAAATGTTTTGCCTTAAAATACCTGTTAAAATGTATGTATACTACATTTGATATCTAGCTTATTTATGCGCACAGAAGTAGTTTGTACACCACTCATTGCTTTGTTAACTTGAAACATGGTACATACCAAGATAAGGAATTTATTTGTTCAAAAACATACATAGATTTGACAATTATAATGAGCGGTCACATCTCATACAAAAATCGTTTTTGAATTGTGCAGACAGTAGTGGCGGAACTCAACTCTTGATGACCACTGGCGTGGTCTGTAAATATCTTTCGTATCTTAATGCAGTCGTTCATTATTATATCTGAATATAACAATTCTAATGCTCGTAAAGACTTTGAAATATCTTAACCAAAGTATATTGTAGAGCACTGTTATCTGGACACGGCTTAATTTCGATGTGAATGTAACAATATAGTTATTGCGACTTATCTACTGTTGGCATTGAAGAGAAAGCTTGGAGTGCTTTTTGACAAATTCTTACAGATATGTGATACATACCCACTGTTTAATTATTCTAAATAAAGGAGAAAGTATAATACGCGTTTTATTTTGTACCCATTCTGCATGTAATGAATCTCTTAATATATTAAAATCCCGTGTTCGATGTTCGTTCGCGAAAATCTCCGAAACCACTACTAAACCGATTTCAATAAAATATTGTACATATCTATTATTTGATCCAACTTAAAAGATAAAATAGTTTTTATAAAATAAATTGATAACTTATGTGTCAAATCAATCAATCAATCAATAAAATCAATTTCTGAACGCACGATATTTATCACATTATTTGACATAATGTAACCACGGCAACGCGTGGTCAGGTCCACTAGTTGTAATATAAATTTTGTAATGAAATCTTTGTTGTCAACTTCAACCTAACATTTATAATATAACAAGTGCAAATATTAAAAAAAGTATTGAATTGAGTACAAACTCTGTCAGACAATTAAGGTTGAGTGTTGGTTCTGCTATTCAAAGCTGGCAAAGAAAACCATTTCTCAATATCACCACCAGACCTGTTGTGATGGACTGCATATGTTCTTGGGCGGCAGTGGCCACTCGTGACTGCTTCCTGCTCGTTTACTATTCTTTTTATATACAAATGAACTAAATCTGGTTTGTCTTATTATTTCGCGCGTTTATTGGTTTATTGGTACGCGTTTATTGGTGAACACCAAACCAACCCAGTGCTATAGGTACGAGTACAAGTAGGTATATGACGCTGGAAACGCATTTGCAGTTTCCCAACTAAATATCCTAAAACCAATGTGACCGATTACCATCAGTTGTGTTTGCCTATTAATTCTCATTAATTTCCAGGTAGGTATAAAAATGCATTTCGATCCGTGTTTATTTTGTTCGATATCTAAATTTCTGAAAAAGTGACGGCTGACCTTGTATACCTACCTATGTATCTATAATTGTAGACAGTTATTTGGTATCTACTTATCTATCAGATTGCCCTACATAAACCGTACCTGAGCTATAAAGTGTAAACGGGTACATGAATTGTCGCACGGAACGCCGGTAATAATGAAGTAGGGGCGAGGAGTCGTGCCGGGTCAGTTCCCACAATCCCGCGGCGCATCGCCGATGTCAATCCACCGCTGACCCCAAAACGAAGCCCTCACCTGCGCGGCCCAGGTGCGACAGCGTAATTAATATCATCCTCTTATAATGGGCACCTACACCTCTCGATTTATTTGTTTTACTCATCGCAACTATCGAAGAACTTGAGCATCAGTCGCGAACCAATTGGAGATATAAAAGATAAATTGCTTCCTTTCTTGCCAAATTTATTTACAGAAAATATGGACTCATTTTATTTTAATGGAAAAATAGAAAAGGGAGAATGAAATGCGAAGATAACGCGTATTTTAATTGTGTGAATAGCCCCACTTGGAACGTTATCTATTTTAGTTTTATTGGATAAATTGATATCCTGTATTGTGTGAGAGCAAATGTGTTTTTAGATAAAAGCTTTTTTACCTAGTCATTTGCACAAAAATAAACAAGTCCCCCAATAGCGCAGACACAGGATCTGGGGGGGCTTTAGTGGATTATAATTTCCGGTATCTCCTCCAAGGCACCGTTTTACATTTTGCATTGAAAAATACTCTAAAAGCTATTGCGTTATAACTGGACATTATAATTATTTCGGTTCTAATCTGATTTTTATTGCTACTCGAATTAAATTTCGTTTTTTCATCCAGTAGCGGGGACCTACCTACTTAACTGTTATTACACAACTTTGATATAATACTTTAATGATTTCTTTATCTGAACCTGGGAAATCTTCTGTTGTTTACGACCTCAATGGTGCAGGAATAAAAAGTTATCAGCGGTGTTATCCGTGCGCATGCGCATGCAAATCACCGCAGCATGCGGGCGCGCTGGCACCGCGTCACCGCACGCGAGGGGAGGTATTACTTGATTGATAAATTGATATTGAACGTATTGATCAATGTACTTATTAAGTAGATGTAATTAAATTGGAATTTAGTCCAATCAAAGGTTGTTGTAAGGTCTATACGGTAGCTTCAGTGTAATTTACATATCTAATAACGGGCAGATATTTGATGAACCTGCTTAATAATCACAAAAAAGTTTTGGTTCTTTTTTAAACAAAAAATCTAGTTCTAATATTAAGACACACTTAGGAAAAAATATATTGCATCGCGCATGACATCGAAATGTTGTAGTATTATTATGTACATACTGACAGTAATAATTTGTCCAGTTTATCTCATAATTTCAAAAAATGCACCTTTATTTCAAGTTTCTATAACGAATCGCATCTACTTTCCCCGCATCCCCCCGGCTCGGATCGTAGAGTTCAATGTCAATGGAAGGGTCACAACTGCGGTGAATGATACGGGCTCCAATGTTGACGTACAACACTTCCACTCCGTTTATTTATATTCTCTGTTTACCATCAATATGTTTAGCCTTCGATATCTCCGTGTTACGGCGAGAAGGCAGCTTGCATGCAATCTTCGGCTACGGTACCTAATGGATATCTGTAATTATTGACGAGTACTATGTTAAAAGATTACATAAATCATACGCAGTTTAGCTAATTAAAAATTTTCATCGCACATTGCTAATGATGCCAGCGTAGGTATGATAGACAAAGATTTATATGGTCAAATAGTCGCATGAGTGAAACTTTGCGTTCGTATCTGTACATTCTATCGCTAGTACGTACAGAACGTCGGAAACGGAAATAAATACGATTAGCTAATTTTCTGCAATGTCTCAGACATATTTGCACGGTGTGTTAAAACAGCACATTTACATTCACGATGTATTTATTTTCTTGAGATACAAGATATAGCAAAACTTATTTTTATGTACCTACATATACATTTTAAACTTTTTCTTCCCTACTTTCTTACAGCAAATAGAATGTGTTATTTGTTTGTCTGTTGTCTGTTGTTGTCTGTTGTTTGTTTGTTTTTTATTTGTCTGTGTAATATAAAAGCAGTTTTTAGTATACAGTAACTCATATTAAAAGTTACGAGTAAACAAAAATATTTATGTAAGATTCGATTTTAAACCAGTAGATACCGAACTCTTTCTAGAGTTAATCGTGTTTCAACCGTATTATTAATTGCAATTTCTCTTTATAATTTCGCTTTTCTCATCGACATTCAACATATGACTCGTTACCGCAAATTAAGAAAATTTTGCACAGCCATAACTATGCCGTAAATAATATTATAATCCGTGGAGGACAGCACAATGAACCCCATCAACCGAAAAATGATTACCGGCCGATTACGCTGACGGATGGGCACCGCGCATGCGCCGGCTTCTCCTGCCATATACTTATTTAGTTATACAAGAGACATTGGAGTATTAGAAAACAATAAATACAGCTTTTAATTACCTATACTTTTGTTCATAAATAATAATTATTACATTTTCCATTCAGGTTTTCGTGTACAGGTTGCATAATAGGAACGTAATTTATTTAAATGAGGACAATATAGTGATTTTGATTAAACTAAATACATATTTAAAAAAAAAATTCTTATTCATATTGTGTAGGTAGCAGGCATGCGAACTTTTGCAACTTTATTATCCGCTACGTCAGTCACAGTTAACTTGTAACTTCTTGTAACATATTATAATGAAATTATTTACATATATATAAATTACTTAGTAATCCTTTATAGCTTTGTCTTTACATAATTTATATTTTCCTTTAAAAAAAATTAAAGAATTCAATTCAAGCTACAATTGAAAATAAATTAATTATTTGTAATAACAACAATACATTATTTTAATAATGCCTGAAGTGTTCCTGTGCTCTATAGTTTCATCCCTGAGTGAGCAAGGCGAGCGATGCGCGGCCGCACGTGCCGCGACATATGGCGGCGCCATACTGTTTGTTTGCCAATCATAACGGACATATTTCATCAGATAACGGCCCGACGCCTCCGGCATATTGCCTCAATCTAAAACAATGTGTAACAATTAAAATAGGGCGGCAACGCTCTCGGCAGATTCGATTGGCCTCTCATCACGACTGTCAGCCCCGGTAATTGGTTGCGTGTATTCGTTAATCATCAATTCATTCAACTTAGGGGATGAATGACGCTGACAGATTTCACTTTACGTGCAACTTAGCAAAAAAAAATTATTTACCAGTGTCCAATATGATATATTCGTTGATTCTTTCTAGGCGCTTCTCCTTTATTAAGGAAAACTTAACCAAGCTAAGTGTGGTTTGGTAAACTTTACACCCATATGAGTCTAAAGATATTAAGGAGAATTCTAAGATGTTTCCTCGTGATGTCCTAGTACACAGTTATATCGAGTGATAATTATTTAAAAAAACACGTAGCATTGGAAACTTGAATCTCAAAAGACAGGAGTTGGAGAGTGGAATTTAATTGCAAATCAAGCCAATCACTGCTAACTGTCATAACACTTAATATATTAGCGGCAACATAGAATATACGTAATTGTAGACAGACATAAGAAAGTAAATGACATTAATGCAAACCTTTGAACAACAAAAAGGAGGATTCGTCTTTATTTAAATGCCATGAAACTTAGTTTCTACCGAAAATTACATACAAGTTATTTGAAGCTAATCAATCTAATCGTAGTTATCACTGTAAAATTATTACTGTTAATAACAAAATCATTGAAATAATTCATAAGATAAACTAGAATATGACAAATTTCGTTCGCTTCTACTATGTATTTACGTCCGTGTTCATGAAAGCTCCTCTGCTATAGGCAGTTTTGGCCTGGCCTTGGCAATGAATGAAACGGCATATTTCTGTTTCTAGTCGTACAGTGCACGGTGGTTTTAGTGACAAATAATTTAATGACGCGTTTGAATTAAATATTGCGATGGATAGCTCCAATTTAATTCAATGAGAGCAATTAAAGTAACCTGTAATTTTGGAGGGCACGAGCGGGCGATCGGGGCATGTGTAGCGCCATATGGTGAATCCGTCGCGAACCACTTCGCCGATGACTCCCGAACCTTGCCGTCGAAGATATAACCTTACTAGAATATACGTCGGAATAAATAACACGTCGAGAAAATTTTCCACATTAATTTTTTAAGATGATAAGAGAACTAGGCTACCTCACTGGATAGTATCTACGTGAGGTGCAGTCTAGGTTGTATCACGTTTGCCGAGAAAGTGCCTTTTGACTCTTGTTTTGAATCGTCCCAAGTTCAATGTATCGAGAAAAATGACCGGCAGACGTCGATTTCATTCGCAACATAGAACATATTATGTTCTCAACTCAATTAAATTTTGTAACCAAGTTATGAATTTTCGTAGCAAATTTTTGAAACAGTTGGTACCTACCATGTTGTATAATTGATTTACTTTATTATACTCCATACTTATATATCTATACTTATTAACTTATTATACTTACAATTTATTATACTAATTGATTCCTGTCAATTGTTAAGACTGTCACTTCCAGTTTTAAAATCGTGATATAGTCAGTATGTACCTATGTACATATGTACATATCTGCCTACTGTAAGCAGTACAAGTTCGACGCAGGCGGCTGTACTTCGAGTTTTTACCCACGAAACTGTTACGTTTTTTTATATAAAACAAAACATAAAAACTTTTGCACTTTTTATACTACACATGTTTCTAAACACAGGGGAAAGTTTTTATCGCATTTTTAAAACAATTCGTTGACACTGGCAGGAACGCTCGTTGAAATCTTTTATATCGATGCTTAATGTATAGAACAAAATTATTGATTCGCCAATCTCAGTACTTAGTCAAGGGTACAAAAGTCGTTAATCAATTCTCTTATACGTTAATGATTTCACACTGGTACATTCATATTATTATTTTATTACTAATCCTGGTATTTACTGTTTCAAATCGATATATTTTTTAATCTCTTATTTTGTTTCTTATCAAAGAACTTCGTATTAATATGGTCTAATCTATACTCGTACTACGATGCAGTGTAGACAATTGTTATGTTGTACCTACACATATTAATGGTGGGAAACTAATAAATAGGGGAAGTGAAAACAAGTCGGTTAGCCCGGATCCTTTCACAGTGTGGCTAACATTGAATTAGAATCTTAAGTGCCTTTTGTTGTCGGCCACCACGTGTTAAGTCAATATAGTGTAAATAAATTGATTGTTGTGTTAAAGTTAATTACATCCTATGAGTGTCTCCGTTATAGATTGTCCTCAAAACAATTAACAACTAATTATACACACGGGTGCCTATTATTTACATAGAATTGAAAAATCGTAGATATCTGCTACCGAAACACATATTGAAATGAAAATACAATTCTTATCATTTAGAAGTTATGTAACAGTATATAATACATATTGCGTACTACTATATATATGTATAACTACGATAGGTGGGTTAACGCTAGAGGTAAGGCTCGTCCAGTCGGCTTACGTGTCCACAGTGTAACTAAATAATGTAGACATTCGCAAGATGTTTCGAAAACCAGTCGTCAGTGGCAGTGACAAAGCGCGCAGGACCGTTTGTCTACTTAAGTACACCGATAAATGAGCTACACTTAATTATGTAATTCAATATACATAGTTATTACCTTCATAATAAACTTGCAAACAAATTGTTGGCTATATTTCAAATAGTATACTATAGGTGTGTATCGCAAAAGTTGCAATGCAATAAATGATTTAATAAAATACAAAGAAAATGGCCATTTATTTTTACTCGAATGTGCTAGAATTACTGGAAAGACTTAATTGATTTGTTCTTTGTATTAATTTCTTTATGTGATGTTGAATATCTATCATACCTACCTAGGATAAGCTGACGATGTGTTTTAAGTAATTTTAAGGGTCTAAGACGTTTTATAACATTTTAAAAGTTATAGGTGTAGTAACGATCGAGCTTTGAGCGGGAATAATATTTTGAGAAATTTTCTTCGTTTTTAAATATTCTAGAGAGAAAGCGAAGGCCAGGGAGACCGGCAACGTACCAGACCAGCACTCGGCGGCTAGATCCCACCACTTACCGGCTAACCCATTTATAAGGCGCTGCGTTGAAAACAGGACTAAATGAATTAATGCAAATTTATACTATAAAAATTGTCGCAGGTGCATGTGGACGAGTTCGAGCCATCGTCGGATTCGATTTAACGCGCTTGCGCCGCGAAAGTTTTATTTATAGCCGCGTTCGTACATGCTGCATAACTATTATACCGCACAACTTATATTTTTATGGAAATGATGTTACGCTGGCAGATTAATTGCCGCAATCTGTTACTAGACGTAATTATTAAGTATGTACATGTTCTATAATGTTAGAATTTAAATGAAATTTTTTTTTTTTATTCCCTCAACTACTGGGAATCGTGTCAGTCTACTATTTACTTATTTATTTACAAAAAAAATCACAGCCATATGTGCAATGTACACTTAACTTAATCTTTGAAACTTAATTTGAATGTGTGCAGTATAGGGAAAGTTGACTGAACTGTAAAGGAAAAAAAAAATGTAAAGTTAACTTACGAAGTTATTGTTAAGTCGAGTATTTTAATATTGTTTCTTTGGTACACATTATTTTACGTTAGACACATTTTAATTATACAGGTAATATTTTAAGAAGATAATTTTTTGCACATGCCGATGTACTCGTATTTTATTATATGCAGCACAAGATTCCTTTTTCGTGATGCATAGTTTTTTTCGTCATTTTAATGACGTACCTACTTTAACTATAACCATAACATTAACAAAAAGAAAAACCATCCGGTACCAATCAAATTTAACAGTATAATGTAATAATATAATAATAGTAATATAATTAAAAAGATAAGTTATTAGTTTATGTGATTTAGTGTACAAAAATGTCCAGAGATTAAAATAATCTACACGTCGAATTACAAATATATTAATATGTTTCAATTAATCTAAATGCAAGTGAAATGTAGTTTGTATTTCTACTGAAAAAAATTAATTTTTCATGTAGTAAGAGCAATAAATAAGTCAGATAGTAGATAGTGATGAGCTTGAGTGCAAACGCCGACCTAGTCTCACTCTCATATCTGTGATGCGTGGGCAATCATAACACATGAAATTCACGGTCGCATATAATTGAGGCTTTGTTGCGCCACCACATGCTGTCGCCGCCACGTAATTGCAATTGGCTTTTAATAATTAAGCGACGGAACGACCGTGGCGACTACAGTTTATCGGAAAATATCTTTATTACAAGCGCCGACAGCCGACCGCCCTATGGACTAGGAGGCGAACTCAAGATTTAATCTTCGGTGCTGTCACTCACTACTTATCGGCAAAATGTAGAAAAAACCACTTGCTTAATCTACGTGGGTGATTTATTGATCTATGGATATTGTGTTTTCCATAGTAGATTTACGAGGACACAAGATTTTTACATTTCCAAAACACAATCAAAACTAGGTAATAGTAGGTTTTACTTTTCTATTTTGATAGATCAGATTAATACAAAAAGAAAAAGATAAGTAAAATAACAAATAAATTGATAATAACATTCGTGAAGATTGTAGATAATAAATTGTCATTACATATTTAACAGAACCTTGCTTGCAGTAACTTTATTATAGGTATCTTTTTGATCGACTCGACCAATTTATAAATGTTGCCATCGTGAAATGTGATGCTTAACATTAAATAACTTGTCTCTGTAGATAATCGTGAATAATTTAATATTAATCAAACGGACTACTAGCGGATGCATTATAAATAGCTATGTGTAGCTCACTATCGATAGAAAAGTTCGCTTGTACTCGTACTTATTTATTTCCAATCAATAATTGTAGCTTATTGATAGTAGAGATTTCCGTTCAGTACAATTCACTTAATATCCTTATGCGATAATAGTAACTGATCTCGAAATATTGTTTAGTTCTGTGAACTGAATACAACTCAATAATTTACTGAATGACTATGATGACTATAATAACTATAATCTACACTAGCCAAAACTGGTATAAGGAAAGTGAGAGGTTAAATTAAAACTTGTGAAATTTACCATTAGCAGTTATTAAAATATTCTTAAGTAACGCAAGAGTTTTCACCCGATTACATGTCTATAGACAATTTTTTTTAATAACCATGAAGGAATAAAATGTCTTGCCTTTTGAATGAAGTGTTAAACATTTCATTCTCAATATAGTAAAGAAGAATTAAATGCACACAAGTGTAATAATTGTCTAATGACCTTTATATTTTCGGTTAGTGACCGGGTATCAAATCTTGACGTAAAAAATATAAGAGGAAAAACGATGTCAATCGATGATTGATAGTTATTGGCAAGGAAAGTCCGGTGTTACAATGATAGTGCATCGCTTTGAAGTGCGGGGCGCAGTCGCGGACGCAATGTGTGCGCGCGACCTTTAACGCGTAATTATTAGGCGCGTGCGGCACACGCACTGTACACCAGACCTCGCGTTACCCGCTGCTCGACTGATATGGAAAATGCTACTCCACAAAACACTTGCCCCTTTACTTAACAGCGTTTTTTGCCGGATCTTAATCAGACATGTTAAACAATCGCTATTTTTAAATGACGCGTTGCTACGTCTGTTATTACCTATGTAGATTGTTATGGACATTTAAACTGAATAGTAAATTATATTCTATTTTTTCTATAGGTAAGTATGTTACAATTTATGCAACTTATACCTAAATATGAATTTTCCTTCTACAGATTAACGAAACTAACTTACTTTTTAAAAATCTCATTTAGATATGATAACTAAAATGTATAACTAACTCGTACTCATACACATAAACTCCGTATAACTAACTTTAAACTAATATGTATATATATATATATATATATATATATATATAGTGAATTATTGTCAATTTAAATCACAATTTTTAATAAAGTTTAACTCGTAATAAAAGCGGTGTCTGCTAAAGTAGTCGCTGCAAGGGTTGTCCTCTAGAAAAGCGATTCGAAATAAAAAAATTGGAAAAATATTGTATAGGAAACAATATCTAGGTATGTAAAAGCTAAATCTTAAAAAGAGCATTCTTATTACGAAACCGGCCAGTGCGTCAACATAATAACCGATTAAAAACACGTCTTAGGTATGAACTTTTATTATTTTACATTACCAGAATATTCTCGTTACCGTTTAAAAATATGTAACGTAAACTGTGAAGTAATATTGTAAAATAACATAACCGATTACAAATTTGTAGACCAAAATAGTGATCTAAAGACAAATAATCAGTAGCGTAACACTAGTACATATGATACTTACCACAGACTGAGTTAAATCAAACGAGGTCATATAAAATATCGCGTATCGTAATCGTCCCTCACGATTTTTTGAGCATAAAATTCGTCATTTACAAATTAAGCCCCTAGTACCTTGTATTGCAAACTGATTATAATTACCTACCTACTACAGTAGCTGCCTTAACTAAATCAATGAAGACAAAAACGATTCCTTAAATAGTTTAAGAAATTTATTTAAACATCTTAATGTGCTATGTTTTTGATGTCCATTCGGACAAAGTATGTAGGTATGTGCAAAACCTAAATAAGGACTTGCTACTATTTTCTTTACTAATGGCATTTTAGGTAGATATTATTTACAATACCACTATATAGACGTTCAAATTCAAAACAGAGGAGCTTTTTATCCTCTCTATATAAATCAATAACGATTCTCGCAGCCACTACAGATATAAAGACAATTGACAGCCCTACGAGAACGCAGCACGGATTAATGGTTGCATTTTAATCGGTACTTCGACGGCGGTCGCAACCTCGCAGCGGAAGACTCGATTCATTGTGCGCTTACTACGCCTCTTTAGTGATTAAAGCTTCGTTCATATTTGCTGATACGGCGCATGTTCAAAAATATTATGAAATACTTACACACATTACGCGCGTAAGTATAAATTGAGTGTAGCCCGTAAATACATGGATGACTGCCATTTACTGACAATGTGGCTGAAGAAAGCCTAAGCGAATTAAGGAATTTTAGTTAAAGTTGAAATGTTTTCAAAAGCAATGTGACTCCCAAAAAAGTCTATTTCCTTATTCCTTGAATTAATATCTCCACAATTTTTGCCTCTGGGCACTATCTGTCACAATATGTACAGGTAGATGTGAATTTAGCTTTATACAGTTAACGATAATCATTTGCTGAGTATAAAAATATACGCGTCAGTCTCTTTGCAATAAATAAGTATTCCATTTGTCCGCTGCTTTAACTTTAACGAAACAAAACCAGGTTGTTGCGTTAAGTTTTGATTTTTGTAATTGTAGGATACATTTTTTAAGTATATGTATTACCTGTATTACAATTGTTACATGTTTTTTACGTATATTGTAATAATATAACCCAGAAATTAGTTTTATCGTTTACACTTAGAATAATGTAGGTATGTACCTATAATATTAAGTTT
This sequence comes from Aspitha aspitha aspitha, assembly GCA_018246895.1. NCBI lineage: Eukaryota > Metazoa > Arthropoda > Insecta > Lepidoptera > Hesperiidae > Aspitha > Aspitha aspitha. The sequence goes on along the minus strand of DWGJ01000047.1, from coordinate 24,493 downwards.
TGATTTATAAAAATATAGCTTCTTTATATGTATATGCTTGGAAATATTTTCGAATAAAGAATTATACCGATAAAATAGAGTTTTAATTGATACTATTTCTGCTTAATGTTAATTGTTTTGTCAGACATTAAACAAATGTTCGTAAAATATACCAAATTACGAACGGTAATACCTATGTCTTACATCCAGCCATAATCGTATAATTTGCTGGCTCCACTAAACCACATGAACCAGCTTAAATCATAAACAAAAAAACGTAGGACGTGCAATGTAGTAGTATGTAGTAACAAACCCAATTTTGTTACTAGTAGGTAGGTACCTATTTGCCTTAAAATAAAATTCTAAATTAACCATTAAAAATAAAAGACATATATGTAAGCAAATATTCGTAATAATGCTAAATGCATTTGCATATCTCTGTCAAATGCATTGTTAATTTATTTCAGTAAGCTGCTTTGTAATGGATACGAAATGCTAAGCTAGAGTGACTTCGCCAAATGATTTATCGGGGATCTGGTCCGAGATTGGAATCAATTAACTAAAGATGATACTCGTCTGAGCCATCGGCCAGCGCGCCACCTGCCCGAACGCCCTCTGGGGAACAATTACCTACCTAGTAGACTTTTTAACACAAGATAGCACGCTACCTCTATTCTACTTATTACAGTCATACGACAAGGATATAATATCATAGTGACTTAATCTATTTTAAATACAAAACATTTCAATTTTAATTAAAGCAAATACCACCAAATTAATAAATCAGAAGATTTTTTTTAATTCCTATTTTCTACGATTGTTATATGAAGTCGTATGTAGTCTAGTTATTGGCGGGACCTCACAAAAAGGTTGGCACATCACCTGCTTATATCCTCACTTATCATTTCGAAAAATAATAATTACTATGCGCTAACGGATTTTAAAGGTTATGTCGTATGTATGAATTTAAGCTTTGTAAGTTTATAGATGACATTGTGTAAATTGGATAAACGCAAAATTTGTTTACTGCAAATATTTACAGTTTTACAAATTAATGTGTCCATTGTTCATTTTCAATCAGGTTTTTGAAAACAATATATTTACAAAAGGTGAATAAGAATATAATAGGAATATTGTTTAGATGTTTATTATGATCATTTTTATGTAGGTACCTATGTAAATAGAAAATCGATTTCACCTCATGATTTAAGCATGGCCCATTAAAATTACATTTTTTTTTACCTTATTTTGTATGTAAGGTTACTCAGAGATGCTTTACGAATCAAGAGTCAACTAGCAGACCGTAAACAACGTTTCTACTTCATACAACCTTATATAAGATTGGCGTTCTATTTCGCATGTGTAATTACACACAGTTGCTATGTTATTCCTGAGGACCACAGAAGACCGCATCAGGTCGAAGATAGGAAAGTAGCGGAGTTGTTTGATGATGAAAAGAAGCTTTGAGTTCATACAATTATAATATAGTATACTCCATTTTCTTTTGAATTATGTATAGGTATTTAAATTTGTTCTTAAACACATGATTTCAAAAAAATCATTCGTGGATAACAACCTGTACAAAATAAGACTTTGTAACTACAAAGTAACTAGGTACAAACTACTTTGGGACTAAAAAATATATAAACAGTCTGATCAAATCATATTTTTAAGTTACTCATTTCAATTTTGGTGAATGTTAAAATTAAGTCTTAACTTAGTCAATTATGATAGGTTATAGAAAACTAGAAGCTATACACCTCAATTCGAAGACCGCGTCTAAGAATATTTAGCAGTAGTATATTTTATGGACATTTACGACGCTTATTATTTCAACATAAAAGTCGTAAGGGGATGATTTACCCACAGTAGTTAAAACACTCATTAGCATGACATGAGCCGACCGTACCCGCCGCGGGGCATACCGCACCGAGCCGCCGGCGCCGACCTGGCCAACCAGACATCTTCACTGCGCCTGTGACTTGTAAAAATACAAGAGAAAAATAACTACACGTAATGACACATCACTTTTGCATACATTTTATTTATTAGGTATTAGCTGCCAGCGAACTTCGTACCGCACAAAAATTTCGATCTTCATAATAAATTATAGCCGAGGATTAATAGCTACATAACAAAAAAGTTTTATCACAATCCGTCCAGTAGTTTCTGCTTTAAAGTCGGACAACAGAAGGACAGACAAAAATTTCAAATTGATTTTTTTTGGCTTGTGTAATTTGTATGAAGACCCCTAGGAGGATTTTTTAGTTTTTATTCAATGTACAGAATTGAACTCTTCTACACTTTTATTATAGATATATATATATATATATATATATATAGATAATTATGACTAATAGTGTCGCTTACGTTACGTGCCGAACATAATGAAGTCGTTACTGATGTAATTAAAATGCGTGATGATTAAATATGTTTTTGATTAAATTCGGTTTGTCATTTGAAGTACAAAATTATTTACATACAGAAACAATTATTTCATTAATAATTTACAAATTCCTTACGCTTACAGTCATGAGACGATTATACACAAGTGCATATAAACCCGTATAAACGTGTACCTACTTTCCTCAACACACCTAATAGTCGTAATTGAATTTTTTTCACCTAATTTGTTCATTAAGAAAATTAACAAAAATGATTCGTCAGTAACATTCATTATCACGAACAAAATAATGTACTCGTAAGATTTCTTTACAAATAAATTCATTTCATTTCTATTCAAAATATTTGGAACGTTATCTATAATCCCAAGTAATAAGAAACACAACAGCATAGCGATACGATATTAAAGATACTTAATATACGATGTTTAAATATAAATAAAAATGCAGAAAAACGTTACACGCAGGGTGCATTTGCGCCAATCAACTACCGATAAATAGCGCATAAAATGGACTATGAGCTCGATCGCTGCGACGAATTCCGTGCTTCACTGCCTGAAGCGTGCGCCTACTTTTTGCAATGGCAGGTGCAAGCGCATATGCTATTAAATTGTCAAAGAATACACGTACCGATACTTATATACGCCTCTGATAGCTTCCAATCCAATAATCAAAAGTCAATTGCATATGCTTCGTACTCGAACATGCTTCATTTTGCATTAGATAGCGTAGCTGTTTTACCGCCTAGAATCCCTTTCTATTAAGTGAAGATACTAGTACATACATCAAAGGTAACCGCAGGCCGCGTGTAAAGAGTTTATTTACAAAATTATTAATAAAAGCTTTTACAAGTAAATTGTGAAGGAAATTATACGAGTTACTTGCATGGTCGTTGCGTTGTAGTAATCGCAGACCGCAAGCCGTAGCAGACTGCGGCCTCGCCTGAAACATGTGCCTATTGAATATGGGAGTGCAAGAATGATCGCAATTAGCGGAGTCGATCTCAATGCAACGTGTTGCTTCGAGAGCTATATGGTTAAAATATATTTATTTTGCTAAAACATCGCATACGTAGCTTAAAATAGCCAAAAATGATTATAACGAAGTAATAATTTAATAAGAACATACAAATTACATACATAATAGATAAATTCAATAATTTCAATATTTTACAAATTGCTCTATAATGTAGAAATAGAAAACAATCTGAATTTCTTCATATTTACATCATCTACTATTGAAGTGTCTAATAATAAATAATTCGAGAGTATTTTGTTACGAAAATTGCTATGGCGATGTTATCAAGTCGATATTAAAATATCGAAAGGTTATTTCTTGAGTTGCTAATCAATATTTTCCACTCGGCTCTCCGTCACCTGTACGGAGCGCGCGCACAATGCGCATCTTTGTAAATTCGTAGCTTTGTATGGCCGCGCGGGCATGTGCGCGTCGGCGTCGCATTGCGCGCGCCGAGCTTTTACGGTTTCGCGCACGCCGCCCGCCATATGACTCGCTCACCAACCAGCTAACTGTTGTCTCAATCGTGCCTCCTATACCCATTGTTAGTAATCGTACATATATGTACATACATACATACCCAACAGTTAATTTTATGATGCAAAAACGGACGAATTCAAACCACATTAACTATTTATAACTTATCGCAGACCATTCAGATATTCCTGATTCCGTCTTATAGAATAACAACAATAAATCGCGTTATTTATCTCCTTACCAAGAAATGAAACTTGCAATTTAAGAATGTCTTCTAGCCGCCAGGACATGTGAATTAATATTAATAAAATTATTTTGGTAGCGTCATAAATTAAAGGAATTGCGTACATTATTAACTTCTGATATTGTTAGGAGGCCGCAGTTGGCAAATGTAGTTAACATAGATTCAGTAATAAATATCGTTACGATGTATGACCGGCGCGCGGCGGGCGGTCACTTTTACTTTCACGGAGAGCCACCTCATATATTCTATATTTTTCTGTAGCGAGCGATTATTATCGAAATTAGTATTTCGTCGGAATTTTAATATTCATATCCGTTACGAAGTTCCATTTGTTGATTTGTGTGCCGGAATGTATGTTGTTCAATCGCAATTAAGTCAGAATTCATCCTAATGACAATTTGAATAATATGTGGTAGTAAAAAATGCACGTCGTTTGCGTATAAGTCGTATACTTGACCAAAATGAAACACTAGGGGTAAAGTGATGTAGTAGTGTAAAACATAAATAAACTTGAGAAACTCAAGTTCAACGTCAACAAAGTATTTCTGAAGAACTTACGAGTTATACATATAATAAAGATGTACCTAAGCGACAAAATGATAGAGATCGCGCTGTTGACATTTGTATAAATCCGTTAATCTAACTCGCTAGTTCGTGGACGCCGTCAAGGCACTTGAATAACTGTTTCATGTTCATAAGTGAGTGGCGGTAAAGTAAATTGTGAATTCTTGGGGTCTGTGAGACGTTTGAATAAATCCGTTAAGGGCACATGCCGCGGACGGGCGCGGCGCGGGAGAATCTTGTCGACCGAGACTGAGGGTGCGGGTAGGCTCGCCCCGCTTATCGACATGAAACATAAGCTATCGATGTCCTGATTTGTTTATCACGTACTATAGTATCGAAGTGAGAAAGAAATTGCGGGTAAGCTGTATGGCACATAAATACATAGAGTGGACATTCTACAAGTAAACTTTAACAGATGCCTTCCATCTCATGTGGCCAGCTGTGGAACAAATCATGTTAAGACTCATTAACACGGTGGATATATGAGCGGTCATGGACCCGTAAACGAAAATACAAAGGCAATGCTTTAGCGATTAAAATGGGAGTTACGGAAGAACTTGCTAAGCCCGGTTTAAATATTCATAGTCGCATATTGTTTTATATATGCTTACTCGTACTTATATATTTTGTTAAAGATTTCACTATTTTTATTGAATATGAAACAAACATAACAAGCTCAAACTTCGGTAAACGGTTACAACAGTTGGGACAATGCTTCGTAGCTTTTTACTTTGAATTTGAACACTGACTAATAATGCAAGTATTATATACTTCTATGCTTCCGATTCATTTAATACTTATAAAGACAAAATTAACGGTGAGCACAATATAATACAATCTAAATACATTTGAACAATGCACGGGTTAAAGGATCCAGCTAACATTGTTCGATTTTTCTCGCATTTAAACTTTAAATACACCTGTAATATTGCCGTTTGTGTCATGTTTATTTATAAGATTTTTAATCTACCAATTTAGTTGATTTTTCAATCCTGACGAATTTAAACCCAGTAAGTTTTATGAACATGTTGCAATTAACTGTGCAATGGTGATTTTTAGTTACCATTATAATGAACACTAATCCATCGGCAAATAGGTGTATCGAGCCTCCCAGGGAACGTCCCTAGCACGCAGCCACCTGCCACCTTCACCCCCACACTATATTTTATTCCACTTAATCGTCCTTTCCGTTACAATGCCTGTTTTTTATCCCGTACATAAAGCAAATATTCCTGTTTCTTTAAACTATACGATGTCCATGAGTCCTATTAACTATAATAGACACTTTTAATTGAGAATCTATAAAAGGTTTTGCGAACTGATGCCCTTATAAGGACGAGGCATTCATCATGAAGGCCGTGGTTCTCATCTGCCCAATTAATAAAAGTTGACTGCAAGCAATGGCGGACGGTGACAGCAGCAGCCGCCTGCGCCTGCGTTCCGCGTACCGGTTCTGCTTGCAGCTGAAACATACTCGTAACTACTCGCTTGCCGTTTTATTTTGATTTACTTAAATATCAGCTATGTGGACTCGCATTAACCGCGCACGGCGAGATTGGAACTTGATTGTGTCTTATTGATGCGCAGGACGCCTTACATGTCGTTGCATAGCAGAAGTTGTAATGTATTTCCTTGTAATTTATAACAGGAAGATAATGTGTAAGTAAATGTAACAAAACCGACAAGGACTACAGGTCCGTAAAGGATACACAGGTAGAAACACTGATTAATAAAAACGCATTCGTCGCGATGTCTCTAGATCCGTTTTTTAGGTAATCAAAAAAGGGGCATCGGTCGTCGAAAATGGAACAAAGGGCGAACGCGAGGGGGTGAAGGGAGAAAAAGAAGGATAAAAAGCGAGGCGCGTGCCGTCGCGACATGTGCGCGTGCTAACGGGCCGCTCGCCACGCGCGCGCCGTTATGTTTACAGCTCCGCGCCCCTCGGCCCGCGCCCCTCGGCCCGCGCCCCTCGGCTCGCGCCCGCCCGCGCCCGCCCGCGCCAGCCCGCGCCCGCGCAAGCCTGCCACTGTCCTAGCGCCTTGCTCCGTCTGAATGAAATTTACCGATTTTCTTGGTATCCTCATTAACAAGTTTACCCAAATAAGTAAACATCTAATTATTGTATGTATGTATATATTACATATTTACTGAAAATTATGTTAATGTTATTATCGGGTAGGTACTTCGTTTGCTGTTATTGTCTTTTTGCGTCTCATTAACACCAAGCAGAGAAGATGAATTTATACATATGTATGTAGGTAGGTAGTTACCTACATATAGGTAACTCCCTATATATATATAGGGAGTTATATAAGATAAGCAATTAAAATAATATTAGTCTACCTATACATTCGTCAGTGTGTTTAGCCAAGTTTTAAAAAACCTGAAAGACAAAGCTGAAGCTGAAAAAAAGACATTGGTTGCTTATTATCTCACGAAGTATTATTACCTACACTTATCTAGAGTGACTTTTGATCTGCTCATAAGTCTATAATAACTATGACACCTACACACATGAAATCCTAAATTTAATAATAAAGCATTCATGTTTCTAAAATAATTAAGGTTAAGACTCATTAAAAATCTAAACCTTCTATTCATGAATTACAAATATGAAATTCAATGTGAAAATATGAATGAATAGGTAGATCATTACTCTTAGTTATTTATTTATACTTTATTTGCAACTTATAAAATATAAGTGACAGAAAGGCGAAGTTAATGCTAACAACTTAAGCCAATAAAGAAAATTAGCATAATTAGACTTATATAAATACAACTTTAAAAGTTAGAAACAATATTTAATGCTGTGTAAAACTTTCGGTTATGTGCATTTACATAATTTTCCAATGTCGAAAAAGTGTATTTGTAAATATGATCTTAAAAATATAAATACAAACAAGAACCCGGTAAGTGCTACCGTCACCCCCACCCAAGCTACCCTGGGCCGCTCGCCGGCCCCGCGTGTTTCGCTGAAGCACTTCCCCTGAAACCATACCGAGCCCGCCGTAACTAAACACTCTGTAACCAAAGCAGATTAGCCGCCTAATTAAATTTCCCGAGATTGCTACTACAAGGGGTTAATCGAGTGTGAAATGCCATTTAAACAATGTACCTGTTAAATGTAAGTTACCCTAATCGGCGGCTATGCTACGCTATAGCTTAGAGAAACGTAGGTTTCTGAGCAACTTTTAAGGTAATACATATATTTATGTTCTAATAGCGTTTAATTTATTAGTTTAGTTATTTTAAGATCACTTAAATTCTGTCAAATACTTAGTATATCTACTATGCACTAAAAACCAATTCCTTGCACGTGTTTCCTTCTAGAATGTCCTTCTAGATTTTCTAGTTCCTTCTAGATTGCCGTCGATCACTCTTTTCTTTTAACGACGGCAACGAAGTAATATCCCAAAATGTTATAGCTATGAATAAAATATCAATAGCATAAAATCAAATTAGTAACTCTGTTACAAACTGATGCACTTATACAAATTTTAGTTCATTTCACGAAAAGGTTTCTAAGTCAACATCTAAGCTACGCCCCGCCCAGCGCTACGCAGCCACCAATCGCGCCAATGGGCGGGGCGCGCTCATGAGAAATCTAAACTCACAATGCATGCGCTCAGATTTTCTCCGAGACTCAGTTGCTTGAGCGCAAAGCTCCACCGAGCTTTCCTCGTTATACCTACGTCTAGTTAAGTACCGCCCCGAGTTCAACCGTAATGGAACGGCTCATCCAAAGGTATTAGTCGCATCACTTAATGAGGCAGTCTTAATGTCACAGTGGCACAGACCGCTTATTTGTGGGCATTAATACTTGAAAACCATTTTTCAGCGCGTTCTCTATGCAGCCCGCGTAACTATAACCGACAATTAGCCGAACATGCGAGGATGCGTCGCGAGCCACCTGTCAAGTGGCCGTTTCATCAAATCATTTCTTTATCGCGCAGCCTCCGCCCGACCTGCTCTTTTTTGTTGGTAGAGTTTTGAAAAAAGAGCGTTATAGTGGTAGAGCAGTCGGGTAGGTCGGGGCGCGCGAACCTCATTTCAGTCAGGTGCCAGGCGCCGAACGCGATACACGGTGCGCCACCGCCTCCGACCCCATACAACCTTATAGCGGTCGCGATTACACTTCGCTCCCGCCTACTCATACGTTTTTCTTTTGAAAATGATTAACCTGTACCTAAGCAATCTGAACTGCTACTTCTGAAGGACTTTTTTTTCTTTTATCTCCGGAGTGGATGTCGATAGTGAATCAGTGGCAAAATAACGCAGTGGTGAATCTGTCGTCTAAGGTAAGACCGCTGAAAGTATTTTATTAGGTAAAATATGAATATTTTTCTTACTGTTAGTAAATCTGCAATTGATATACTGAACATAATGAGTATGAGTTATCGAGGTGATCTCGATACTGATTAGTCTTTAGTCTCTGAATCATCTAGAGATTTTCACATAGGTAGTTATAGTAGATAGGTATCTACCAAGTAGTCTCATTCAAGTTCACAGTAAATGGTAAAACTATAATAACAATAATTAACCATTCCAATATCGTAATTCGTTATAAGTCGTTATTCGTTACATATTAACTTACGAGTACTTGATACATTCATTTATGATGCCAAACCATACGTTAAAATAATAAAACGAGATCTTTATTTAATGCAATAGGTATAAGGCATGTTAAGTAATCGGTACAAGGACTTTAATAATACCTTACATTAATGCTTTATTAATTTAATGACTAAATCAGTAATTAAATATATTTGTAGTTATTTAGTTGATTGATTTCCACAAGTCAACACTTGCACTAGTTCCCAGCATACAATAGAAAAAATAGGAGGCGACCGTCGCGGACGTAATTGCCACTTACGAAGTAATGAAGACTTGCTTTATTGAAACAAGAAATTGCGACGCTATACCCTCGCCGATATAAATCGTTAGCCAATTACGAACGTCATTCCTATCAATTGTATTCACCTCTACATGAAACCTGCATTACATTTATATACAACAGTTAAACAACCACTTATAAAAATACATACATACCTGCATATCGGATCCTGGTAATCCGTTATTACGGGAAAATAAATCGGTATATCTGCCATTGATAACATCTCCATGTCCGACGATACATTAGCCGGGTACAGGTGCCTCTATTAGATACCTATCACCCCTGTCCTCAACCTAGTTCCATAACTATAATTAGAAAATTTAGCAATTCATTCGAGAAGATTACAATCTACTTATGATTTACTTGGACAGTTAAGTAATGAAGTAGGCACAGCGATGCCAGTTTTCCTTGTCAATGTTTATATGTACATATTTCTACGTAACTGAAATTAGTAGCTAGCTTTAATGCCCAATGTGTTTTAGTCTAATGGAAATTGTTTGATTGCATTATTAATGCGCGTACGCAGCGGGTGCTGTCTACGTCCATTATTCTGATTCTTCATTTACTTGATTGAGCTTTTAATACGATTCGCTGTCAACAAACCGGCCGCCGGATTAATCAGGGCGAGAGCCGTCAACAAATATGTTTGTATACTGATACAGAATAATAGCGACCGTCACGGAAAATGTTATGATGATCTGTCGGATTGGAAACTTGTAATGGGTAATAACTGGACATTATGACAATAATTGAATTAGGTATCTTTATTAAACGCTTTCCGATTTAATATTTAGTGTAATCAGGTCCATACTAATACGTAATTTGGAATAGGAAGGTATATCTATATTTCTAAAGATAGTCCGTAATATATGAATATTTACCAGTGGAGATTGATAAAGACAATATATTATCGATACATATAAAGATGGGTGGTGGTGTTAAGAATACTTAGACATCACACATAAAAAAAAGAACGTCTTTCCCCAGGATGTCGCGCCACGTGCTGCTGTCGCGCTTGGCGGAGCAGTTTCAGGCGGCGTCGCCGCCGCTGGCGCAGCGCTTTCCTTCGCCGGAGCGGAGCGTCTCCCCACGCTCGCCTCATTCTCCACATTCTCCACCACATTCTCCGGATCCTCTCACACAACATCGCTTGGATCTACTGCAACTCGGAGACATCGAAATTGCAGGAAGAGCACTGAAGCAGTATGCTAGAGCTACGGGTAATTACCTATTAAGAAAAAAATTCATTTCACTAAAATAATAATATAAACACTATTTTGGTACTTTTCGGAAATTCATGAGAAGAAAATGTAATTCGAAGCGGTATTGTATGTACATGTAGGTAATTACGTATGTTAACCGCTTTTTAATAACGATAAAAAAACTAATATTATTTGTTTGTCCAGAACTAGGAGCCTTGATGTACTGTAGCGGGCTTGGTGCACTATATGGAGGAGCTGGCGTATGGCCGTTACTGATGTCTCGCGCGACCGCACAGTACACCGTGCCGCCGCTCGACCACTCCAGGCACACTCCTCCCAGAGAAGGTAAGCAAATTGCCCAATCAACACATATTATCGAAACAAAGTACCTATGCATTATATATACACATATGTTATAAGTAATGGAGAGATTAGTGTTGATGAGTATAAACGCAAGTATTGAATTTTAACGATACACATAGGTACTTTCAAAACGATATAATGTAACGAACGACTGCATAAAGTATCCTCCGAACAAAGGAACCTTATCGATTCACCGTCAACGTTGCTTAATGAAAGAAAGAAAGAATCACACACCGTTTAAAATTTTCCAGCACCTAAGAGATATAGGCGACATAGCATATAAAACTCAGGGAATTAAATATCTATTCTTAATATACAATTTTTCTTCCGTTTTTAAAATGACAAATAAGCGTTCATTCGACCTGAGTGCTGACGACTATTACGTATAAAAGTCGATAAAAAAATCATGTATTATACCGGGGTGTAATAAACGGCAATCAAAGTGCCCGTATTGAAGCAGTTAAAGTTATACTCGTACATTTAACATTATTAACATGTCATTAGTATCAAGAAAGTGGGAAATGCAATACATTTTAGTTCTAAACGAATCTGATTCTGTTTGTGACTAAAAAATAGACTGTAAGCAGTACCTCGCTTTCAATTTCTTATAAAGTCTGTTTACCTCGGCCTCTTTACGTGGCTTCTGTAACGTCCCTCATTAGAATAACTATCGGCGCTGCTCGCCGATTAATAACTCGTACGGCTGATATGTCGCCGTTTACATGTCGTTTACCTTACGTCTCTTCGACTTACCGAGCAACTGACTACATACGATTCACACCACACACATTGCCGTGTTCACACTCCTCATGTATTCGAATTGTACTCGTGCCTTATCCATGCCCATACCGGTTTCAGGCGTCAAAGATAACGTAAAAGACCTAGATTCGGGAACTACTTGATTTTGTTCGTTGCCGAAAACAAGTTGAAGTTGAATTTAAAACAACTGTTCAAAATCCAGTTTTTATATTATTTTACTATCTACTATGTGAAGTATAACATTATATGATTTACCAAATTAGTACTACCTACCTACTATCCAACTACCTACTATAGAAGAGCACAAAAATATCCTTGCAACGTTCAGGGTCATTTTAGCCGTTGTTATTGCATCATTACTTTAGTGGCCTGTTTTGATATAGACATTGTGAAAAGATTATCAGTGTATGTTAGGGTACAAATATCCCACCTATAGTTAATCCCAAGGAACCTTCATTAAATAGGTAGGTACCTGTTTACACTGAACGCTATTTTGAAATACAATTTCATTAAATAAATTTTATTGTTGACTTTATTGTGATATTTTCTTTGGTAGAAAAATGTTATTGTATTTCGCTTGTAGACGTTCACGTAACCGCGACGGTAAATAGCAGCACACCTGTACAGATTTAATATGTCAATACAGACGGTCTATTTGACCGACCGACTTTGCATGAAAACAGCGGTGTAATAAATATGTTTTATTTTTAGAAGATGAGGAGGAATTACCTCTAAATCTGTCGATGAAAAATCGCCAGATTTGGTCACCAGGCAGCGCTTGTGAACGTGAACAAATAGTGACAGAGACGGAGATCGAGACCAAGTGGAACAGGCGAGATGACAGTGACACTCCTCTAGAATTGGTAAAGAGATGTAAAAGCAGCCCAGAGGCAACCGACCGGCCTTCCAGCTCGGAGCCGCGCCGCTGTCCTTCGGCGCCTGCCTATCCAGCTTACCCTCCACCACCACCGCCCCCGGGAGATATCAATTTTTCATTGCTTCTCAAAAACGAAAACAGAAGTGAAAAATCATTTCAGGTAAAAAGATTTGTATAATATCCGCAGAGTTTTATGCTTACAAAATAAAAAGCAAAATTGCAACGGTCAGTGGTTCGCGACATCCTCCAACAGGATCAGTATAACTGTACAGTTTCCGTTCAAAATGGTTTTAAATAGTAAACCGGTATCAGTTTTAGCCTTTTTTACAAATCAAATAGCAAAAACTGCCCTTGTCTTAATAAGTACTCTCGTATCGAAACGAGTCGCGCGTCCTTAGCGGCGAGAGCAGCCATTGCTCGTCTTCTCGCCATCTTTATACTTTTCGCTTTTTTGCGCCGTCATTATAAAAATTCGCATCGGTTTTAATCAAAATACCGTCTTTTAATATCACAGCGCGGCGGTTTATAATTGAACGAATAATCAACATGTGTCATACGCTGATAAAATTGTTGGCGCGCCTTTTTGCATTTTATCATGACATTACGCAGGCACTATTAGCTAAGCTTCTCATCGCGCGCAACGGTTTTATTGATATATTGTATTAACCGACGATAATAAGTTAAACACAGTTACAATCAAATTGTAGAGTCAAATATTTTAATTGTTCGAAAATATGTATTAACAAATTGGGTTATAAATATGTTAATTAAAACCGGAAATGAATTGTGCGCGGGTAAATGATAAATCTTTCGGCAATGGTAGCCGTGGTGTGGCGGTGGATTGGCGGAAAATGCGACGCGTGGCTCGCACGTGCCGAGGGCCGAGTTAATTGGCCGGATCGCGCAACTCGCATCATTTTTAATATAATTATTACGCTAAACTGTCTTAAACGATCATTGTGTTTTTGTCACTAGTTTACATAAAACTTATTCCGAGTACACAATTTATGTTTCCATTTGAAATATTTGAATACTGTGTTAACGAGTTCAATGTATAATGTAGTCTCTGACCATCTTCGAATAGTACCGATAATAACTGCATTTTATATAACTTATACTGACTTAATTCATGTGTAACTAATTACCTACAGTAACATTTATATAACAGTATTTTATAAGTCGTTAACAGCGTCAATCAATATTTCATGCTATACATACATTATATACCTACTATATATACCCAGAAGATGTAATTAACTCATTCACCGTTTGATTTTAACTAGCACTTACTTAGTATTTAAAAAGAGATACCTACATATGTTAGTTCTCTAACCATGGCATATTTGTATATAATATTTTAATTATTTAAATCCAATCATGTAGGTTAAATTGTGATAAACCTTAAGGTTTTAATCACGTTCAATACTTATTACCGCAAGCACTTCTTGAATACCTATATCCACTTTTAAAAGCCGTTAATATTCATAAAAAATGCATACCTACTGTCGTCCTTAATTTATCTGGCTATCGTAAAAAATCTCCTCTACGAGAAATAAACCGATAACCATATGTGGACGGTCATACCGTAGCACCTGTGTTGTTTATAAGAGAGTGCATCGTTATAAAAAAGAAGGAAAAAACTAGCAGTTTTTGTAAGACGCGAAGCGGGCAGCTGCCCGAACAACTGTCACAGAGCCGCTACGCGGATTTGTGTGCGGATTATCATTGCGCATTTAACGGCTAACCAAGCGCCTAATAACCACAACACGTACAAATCCGGTATCGAATTCGCCTCGTCTCAATGGTCATCATTATCATCATTTTTAAGCAATAAGCTGTAACCGCTGACGCTAGTCTGCTGCAAAACAACTCCTTGGTTTAAGAACAAAATACTACAGTTTTCTTATGGTCCCAAACAGGTTCATTTTATTTATATCTACCAACACACCATAAAATGAATATTGTAATTTAGTTATTTTTTAAATCTTAAAGATTCTTCACATAAAGTCACGTTCGGCTTCTGTTAATCTGTTTAACATAGGTAAACTATTTCGTCACGACCGACGAAATTATTCCATTCTAACATCTGATCAAATAAATCTAACGTACCAATCTTTTGTCTAACTAATGTCTGTGAATGGAACGAAACGGCGCCGGTACAAGAATCTGTTTACAGAATATGCAAATAAATTTCGTAAAGCCCCATCGAATAATGCTACGGATTTTAACGCTTTAAACATATGTAAGTAGGTATATAGTTATTCTGGCAAACGATTGTCACCGAACAATTAGTTATAAATAAAAAATAGAATTTAATATAACAAATATAATTGCCTACCAATAGAGGATAATTATTAGGCAGGAAAAATGTGACGTCTATCATGTCTGAAAAAATCAAAGAAATGTGTAGAAAGGGTTAGCCCTGTTATTAGCTACATTATGATTACTAGCTAGGTACTGGTGTACGTGGCGGTGGATATTTTCAAGTACATTCAAATGTAGTTTTACATTGTACAATTGTACTGATACATATGTAACTATTTTTGTAGAAGATAAGAGTGAAGAGGATAATTCGAAAAATTAGCTTTATTTGATTTTTTTAAATCATAAAGATGTTTACGTTATTTGTTGTTTATGTTATGTTTTTCATTAATTTCGATATTTAAATACTATTTATTTACAGTGTAAGCAATGCGGGAAGTGCTTCAAGCGGTCCAGCACATTGTCTACGCACTTACTTATACACTCTGACACCCGGCCCTACCCGTGTCAGTACTGCGGGAAACGCTTCCACCAGAAATCGGACATGAAGAAACACACCTACATACACACCGGTAAGCTATTCGGACATTGATGAATCATGCGTTATTCCCCCGACACTCAATTAGTTAAAAAGTTTTTCTGAAAATTATAGCGTAAGTAACAGTAAAGTTACGTGAAACTTATTTTATTTCGGTTCACACGGTATCGTACACCTAGTTCGTATCACTTCAACAATAAAACTTTGAGGCAGTATAGTAGTAGTCAATGCTTAAACAATTATACCCCAATGTGTTTTGTTATTATATTTTTATTTTTATTTAAAAAAGTAAGAGTGGGTTTGTGTGGTGTTCAAGGTGCGTCGTGTGTGCGGGCTAGACCGCATCCAGCTACCTTATCACGAGCCGTATGAAGCCTGTAGACAAATATTTTAATGAAAACTTACCTAATGCATCTTTGCACTTAGATTAGATGCTGTAGAATTTGAGCTACATATACGTCGTTACATATACCGACTTATTTGTTATATGTAGTAGTGTACTAACCATTTATAAATGGATAAGACTTTTATGTAGAATTTTACATAGGTACCTGTTCCAGAAACACAATATTAAAATGCATCGTAATCTCATATTTATTTATTAAACGTTTAAGAAGCGTACAATTACCTTTTCGACGGCAAATCGCAGCCGGTTCATGGCGCGTTAATGAATTTTCAATGAGCAAAAAATATGTTCGCGTAGACCGGACCCGGCCTGCTGCTGATGTCGCTTTTAAAGCAAACTAGCTCCAGTCCACGTATATACCCGAACCCATATACAACATATTCTGGAGAATGGTTCAATTAAAGTTATTTAACGAATTATGGAAAGTGACTGACATCTGTCGCCGCGGTTCATAATTCCTAAAAAGTTTCCGTATCTGATCTATAGATTTATTAGTCGGAACTAGACCATACATGTTTATATAGTGGTTATTAATGGACATTTTTCAAAATACCATTTATAAAAAAAGAAAAAAACAGAAAACACTACATACACGTTATTTAATGCTTCCACAAGTAGCACCAAAAAGACGCATAAAGCATCTAAAAAACATGGCCAACATATTTGTCGTCGTACGAGTCATCTCGTCACGTCCCACCACAGTTCCGAGTGATTTACAGTAGCCATACATGGTTCTCGTCCTCCCGATAAATGCCTCATCATCAATATTCCAAAATGCGACTTGCAATTAGCCGCGCAGCCTTCACAGACCTTCACGTGCATCACGACCGGACTCCGCAACAAAAACTTCGCTTAAATCCTGTTCTATCTATATGATGACATTTGTGTTTTTGCCTTCCCTTTTTGCATTTCATTCTTAACACAGTAACATACTTTATGAGGTTATTGACGATAGACATTTTAAACTAATTAGAAATGGGAAGGTCACTCATTACCATGCATTTGCACAAATAATTCATTTATTTAATTTTTACAAGAAGTCACCCCTATTCTCTCATTACATCAATTAATTTTGCTAATATAAATTTACAGCTTTGTGGTAAAATAATATTCATTTTATGTTATTTTACATATCAATTTTAAATTCCTTTACGGACATATGAAAAAGTAATTTATGGAATAGATAACGATAATTTAATATAAATAAATAAATAAATAATATTTAATATATATATATATATACATAATTATATTATTAAATATACATAATTATATTATTAGATATTCTAAAATATCATAGCAAAATGAACAATGTAACAAACCCCATGAATACATAACGGTAGACGTATATATTTTCATATGCTATAGAAGATTTGAAGTTGGTTTACGTAACATGCATATTCTTTACAGGTGAGAAGCCGCACAAGTGCGTAGTGTGTTCTAAAGCGTTCAGTCAGAGTTCAAATCTCATTACACATATGCGTAAGCACACGGGATACAAGCCTTTCTCTTGCGGATTGTGCGACAAAGCGTTTCAAAGGAAGGTGGATCTCCGACGCCACAGAGATTCACAACACTCGGAGGTCGCCGACAACCCCGGCCCGGCCGCGCCTGTCCCTTCCCGCTACAGATATTACGGAGACGAACCTTCTGCGCCCCTTGCACCTCTCATCACTAATTAAAATCTGTTTTAGTCTTTAATTGATGTACTGCTACATTCCAAGCTATCTGTTTGCAACCTGCAACATTGACATATTATTTTAGCTATGTATAAGTCATTGGTTACGTATAAATATTTGCTGTTGATATGTCAGCTTTCATAATTTTTCATTCAATAGTCTTTCTATTTCAACGTTTATTGTGATATTGACAGCAGAATGAAATGTTATGTTCACATTTAGCGAATAAAAGAGCCAAAGAATATTAACACATATATACTTATTGTCATACACAATAGTAATAATAGCAAGCGAGGTATAGGTATTATTTATTTTATAGTGGACTATAGATATAGAAGGACTATAGAAGGAGGCTGAAACATTCCATAATGTATTTAATCTGTTTTGATTTATGAACGCATAATGAAAATGTGTTACCTACCGTTTTAGTGCCTTACAACGGAAGTAAAGGTCAATTTGCAAATACCGTACATAATGTGTCGTAGCAAATTAATTTTACCTATATTGTTAAATTAAGAATAAAAAAGAATTAATACGTACCTATAATTCCGTCCATTCTCAGTGATACATTTTAATTTATATTGTGATAACTGAAACTATTAATTATACGTCCTTGATAAACCTTGATCAATTTTATAAAATCGTAAATACCAAATACATATGTAAGAATCATCAAAGTTTATATAGGGACCTACATTTTGTGCCACTTTCATGAAATTGTCTTGTTTTTCAATCCTAGTTAGAACGCTATTCGACGTTTAAATTTTGTTTAAACTTTTCTATAGCTTCTTGTCCTACTTAGTAGATTTAATATGATAATATTATTTTTCTGAAATATTGAGCACTTGAGTATAAAAATATTTACTTTTATAATAAACTCTAAAATTATAATATATTATGCAACCTCTATAACTAACTAAATTATTAAATTTACGAACAATTTAATTACGGCGTAGACCGCATAACAGAAAAAAATTTATAAGTCAAAGGGTAGAGACACGCTTAAATTGATGTATTGAATCATTGATCTTATATCATAAAAAATATCTACACGTTTTGTACGTACATCGTAATTATTGCGTTTATCAATAAGAAGTTAGTCTGTACAAACCAAAGTAATTTATTATCTATTAGTAAAGTGTGAGACGCTTTATATTTATTAATAAAAACATTACCTACGTTTTATTTCAAATATATTTGTCTTTTTTAAGTTTTTAACTGTAGTAATAAATAAATGTCATTAGGTTAACGTAAATCTACTATGTCTAGTAATCGTAACAACTAACAGCACATGATACCTACTGTATTTTAATATATAATGTGCTTGAATTTGTATTGTGAAATGGGAAAATATGTTTGTTAGCGCTTTCTTGAGATCATACCTGTTTTAAAACAATGGAGCAGTGCCATGCCGGCAGAAGAATTTAGAATTTTGTAATAAAAAAGTATAACCTTCGCAAAAGTGCGGGGCTCCACCATTGTATAAATACATATATTCCAATAATTGAAGACCTAGCAATTTTTAATTTTAATCAAACACAACCTTAATGCCTATTTTAATTAGCCCATTTTTAACTGATAATAACCGGTTACCATTTCAATGAACAGCGATCTGGTTGTGTAATTTCGATGAAATTTAATGTTAACAAAAATATTTACAATAATTGTACACAATGCACTGTTCCTAAGTTGGTTACCAACAAATTAACAATCAGATCGATGATCAGTTACCAGTCGTTTAAAGTTTCACCTACATTAATACATAGGTATGTATAAGGGGTAAGATCATAGATCGTATGTACATATAATACTGTCAAATCGATTTCCATTTGTATGTCATAAAGTTTACATTTAGTTAGAATTAGTTTTATGATAAAAATAATTTGAACACCTATCCAGAATAAATTATATACAGTTTTTGTGTATTAGCTCCATAGAAGTAGTCATAGATGTAATTTATTTTATTTGTAAACAATTATTGTATGAAATACTACATTGACCTCGTATGTCTTTTTCAATGTGTATTATGTGTTATAGCGTACCTACATGTATATCATTATCTCCACGTACATGTATATTTTAAGTTGGTTTAGATATTGCAAATCGATCGCATGTTTTATATTCCGATTACATAATATCAGATTGGACAACCAAACGTGCAATGCAGATTAACGGCTAGAACACCAAAGAGTACTTACAGCTATTATTGTCTTTAGTACCGTAAGAGCCGATATGTGACTGAGTAATTAAGTATGTGGACCAATTACCGAGTTATATATGATGTACTAACAAGCTATAATAATGCGTATTGCATTTATACAGTATAATGTATGCCGAAAAATCTGAAAAATTATTATGTGGCGCGGTGAAACCGAATCAGACAACCACTGGTAGGTACATAACTTATCTAACTTATAAGTTTTGGCGGTACAAAGTTTCGTCAAGTCATTTAAGTGCTTAAGCTTAACCATAAGTTGTAATTTATTTAGGCCAGTTTAATATAAATGTTCATAAATAAATTAATTTGTTTCTTTTCATTCTTATCATCCATTCAACTCCGATAACGCATATTTATCTATACCTAATTAATAACCATACTGGCTAATGTCAGCAACGGAAAAGGCATTAAATATGCAGATATCAATGAAATTATTCAATTGACTGTCTGTTTGAAAGACTGATGAATTGTGAATGTAACAAATAATAATTTTCACTTAGAATGTTTTAATTTCACAAGTTATCATTTTCAAAAATCTATAGAAGTTTGTAAAAATAGTTTCTTTAAGTGTTTCCCAGTTGACAACTTTTATACTGATTTTTTTCTTCACACCATGTGAAGTTCTTATAAAAGCAGGTAACATTACCAAGCCTTATTATAAAATTCATCTTTTTTTCATAAATGTAGGTATATACGTCAGTTAATCAACGGCAGAATTCATAATAATAGTAACATTTGAAACTATTTTAACACGAAAAATGACAAAAAAAATAACACAATAACAGCTAGTAGGTACCTACATTATAACACTCGCCCACTACACAATTTATTATGAAGCAACTATAGCTGTATAGTATGTAGCTGAAACCATCGAAAGACGGTTAACTAGCAATACCTAATCACAATCCATAAAGCTAAGTTATTCATGTGGACACTCCCGTACGCTATAATCAACTCGTAATACATCGTTCAGGAAGATATTACGTAAGTAAGTGTTAAATGCATGAAACAATCAACAGATCGACGTCGACGTCCCCTATGGACGACATAACATAAACAAACAATTACTACTTACAGAAACAGACAAGGCTTCCCACGAGTCGTTCTAAATTAATAGCGTTTGTTATAACATTTCATTTCATTCCAAGCAATAACGGACTAATGAAATCAAAATAATGACCATCGCGTGATATGTACTCGTCAATTCCTTAGTCTGGTACTAAAAGTATTTTGTTATTCTCCCTAACTCTGTTACCTACAACGATATCTTCGTATTGTTAAATAACTACAATTAGTGAGTTCCTATTTCTATGCAAGACATTATTAGGCATTTTAAGGCCTATTAGCTAGACTATAAGAAAATGCATTGCTTCCCGTTGCTAAAAAATAAATACTTAGGTACGTACCTACTTACTCGTATGTAGTAGGTAACAATACTTGAAATAAGTATATATTCAATATTGACACAATTTACAAAACGTCATATTAAAAGAGATTGTTCTGTACAAATCTAATGCTGTTAGGGACAAAACATTTATTTATTTATAAAAACTTAACCTAGGCTTATTTTATAATAACTATACGTTGGCAATTATTGGCATTACAGATATCATCCAATGCGTTTGTCAAGCTTTTCGAGGTATGGCAGCAGCCGTACTGCAAAATAGTGCAAGTGATGTGCAAAAAACATCTATCATCGAATTCCGAGCATAAATGTTAAGGAAATGTAAATAGAATTATCTGCTAGGCTTTGGATTTCTAATTCATTATCTTGGATCTCTTCATTGCGGACAATTAAGTACGTTCATACTATTATGGTGATGACGAGGGCCAAAAACAAAATTTCCAAAAATTATTAAGAAAGTAGGTACCCATTGCACATTATATCAATAACAATATATATCAATAATCCACTGCCTACCTCAAGTTTTTCTGCTGCGTAACTTATTATTGCAAAAATTTTAGGTTTTGCCACCAAGAAATGTACAGACCTAAACTATTTGAGGAGGTGCCGCTCTTCATAACTTCTTCCTCGTTTTTCTGGTTGTTTAAAAAATACTTAAGTACCTACTTAGGTAGCTTATATTGGGCTTATCGAATATTGGAACCATTTCAACAAAATCGTTTCGGCAGTTTCGACGTGATAGCCTATCACAGTATCTCACAATCTATGCCTCATTCTGTTAAGATAGTCGGTAGGTATTATAACTGTGTAGGTACATTGTACACACCCCACACATAAAAGTATCGTAATAAGACTTGCTTAACCCCTTAACACAATTGGAAGACGCGTTTGCGAGTACCTATATAGAACATGTCCACACAGCCATAGCATGGCTTCTGTCGTTGTATCCTACTTGACACTACGTGGAAACATTAAGCCGCAACCCACCACCCCTTTACTTTCCACCATCATGATTTTGTAATACCATTAAGGCGGGAACCGACTGCTGAATCCATACAAAACGTTGTGAATACTGTGTGTATAAAATCCCTAAGAAGATTTTGTTACTGTAAAGCGTAAGATATCCATAGTATTTACGGATATAAGTGGGTAGTCAGATCGTTATTACCTAAATACTTCAATTAGAGTTGTAATCTGACGGAACTCCTGCAAGACTTGCTGATGTCCAAATTTATTATTAAAGGTATTACGGTGTCTGTATTATTGTTAATAGGTACTAACACCTAACCTTTTATAATTTGTATTTTCCATTTTACCTATAAAAAATGTTGTTTAGAGTTCAGTCTTCCACTCGTAGTCAGAAGGACTTTACAAAGATACGAGTATTTTAAGAATAAAATATCACTTTATGTTGGTGTATGGTAATCAGGGAACCAGCAAGCACCCTTTAAGCGTTCTTCATGTTTTGTGTCGATGTTTGAACTCTGCTGACCAGCACTTTATCAGTATGGTGACTGAGGCCTTAAATTATATCGTTCTCATAGTGAGAGGATACCCGCTTCAAATGTGGAACAATGAAAAAAGAATACGTAAAGTAAAAATAATATTAGAAAAACAATTGGTCAACTGTCATTAAAAATATTGTATGCTAATTAATATTACAAAATCGCGCGAGGAAGAATAAGGGTGCATGACTTGTGAAAGTAAAACAACCTTTCTAGACTGTATTCCTCTTACTAAGTAGTGTTTTAAGCATCGGTTTATTATATGTAGGAATATATTTGATCATGGCAAAACTCCGTCAAATAGCTATAGTCAACTATTTATTGTGCTGTACTGAATTATAAGCCATTATCTATACTTATAATAAATCTGTAGAGAGGTCAATTCTGTACATGAAATACATTTCCAAAATAACTATCAGGGGGTGATTAGGGATCGATACGGATGCTAAAAATGCAATCAGTATAATTTTGTCTGTCTGTCTCTATAACCGTTATAGAAACAAAAACCACTCGACGGATTTTAACGAAACTTGGTACAATTATTTTTCATACTTCTGAGCTGGTTATAGTATGCCTTTTATCACGCTACAATCAATAAGAGCAGAGCAGTGAAAGGAAATGTTTGGAAAAAGGGGGAAGTTACTCCATTTTTTAAGCTCCTACATCCATTAAATAGTGGAGAAATACTGTTTTATACCCGTGTGAAGCCGGGGCGGGCCGCTAGTAATGTATAAATTCGTCAACTCTGTAAGGATAGAGACATTTAACACGCAGTGCTTTCTGCTTAGAAGTTCCCAGTTCAATAAGAGTCATATGTACTCGAATATATGGTATGAGGGCACGTTAGAGGCAATTTAAGAAAAAGAAGAAATTATTCCAATTTCCAATTCTATAAAACAAAGAAAATAGTAGGTTTTAAATATACTAATGGAAAAACGCTTTTAACTAAGCAGTGCTTTAAATCACTGCTCGTTTATTTATAAGGAAACATTAATTAATCTGATATGCTGACATAGTGCCTTCAATGAAATAGAACCCAAGGAAATACAAACACTCACTTGTCAGCTGTGAGGTATCATACATGTAGGCATATCTAGGTTCAAATCCTGGCACGCATATCTGATTTAAGTTAATTTTATAATTTTACTATAACTCAGAATATCACTCTGTATAAAGGCGTTGAAAAACTAGTCTACTACCTAAGAAAACAATTTAATTAATAACCATTCTAGCTCTTAACGTTGTTCTTTGATTCAGATTGTGCGATCTTAGCTCCAGAGAGTAGGGAATACGCTGCCCCATAATACCAAGTGCGAGTGTATTTATTCGGTAAATCAACAGCGTTACGTTTAAAAAATACAGCCTTGAAAATACAATGATACGTTCGTATACATAATATCGAGCAAGATGAGCTACTCCTAATATTATCTTTATAAACAACATTCTGATAAACTACCAGTGGAACTTTATAAAGACAGCTGTTGCCGCGGCTTCGCCCGCCTTGAAATCAATGTGTCACCAAGTTTTTCGCGGGTAAATGCTGACGCCGCCGAAATCTACACATGCTCCGCAACCTCCTCTATCTTCCTAGTGAAACTCCCATCAAAGCCCATTTAGCCGTTCCAGAGATTAGCCCAGAGAAACAGAGAGAAAAGGGGCGTGACGCGGACAGACGCCGCGCCGGCCCGGCATGTCATGAAAA
>DWGJ01000046.1:0-54176 GCA_018246895.1 Aspitha aspitha aspitha | reverse complement strand
TAAATCAGAGGTGCGTGCCAGGATCGAACCCAGAGCTCCCGAGTGGAAGGCTGAATTTCAAACCACTAGGCTATCACATCTCTGAGGATGCAGATAATTTTATGCGGTTGCTCAGCGGTTGTAAAATATTTGGGCTTAATTTAATAAGTTAGTTTCGTATACATACTATAGTACATATAACCGTCAGGTAGGTAGGTAAATTAGATAAAAAAAATACGTTTTTTAAGAAACTTTATTTCTTATTTCTGATATTTATGTGAAAACACTCGAATACACGGTATAAATTATTATCATTCATTTTCTGGTGGATAGGATAGACTTGAAGTTTTGCGACTTGAAAAAATAAAAGTGACGATAAAGAATTTTTCTGTTTGAAATTACAGCTAATTATAAAAGATATTCTGAAATAAAAGAGTAATTTAAAAACCTTGAAATGCTTGTAATGTGTCATTTCATTTTACATTCTTTTAATTATCACACAATCTTCATCAGCTACTGTGAATACAAACGGAGGTGAGTTTCCGCAATAGGAAATGACGGCTCTAGGGAAATGACGCGGAGGATAAACAGCATTGAATACGGAATTGATTCGAAAGCACTATACTACAGAGTACAGCTGTTATGCAAAGGACTAATGGACCGTAAATAGCTATAACATTTTTTTTCCAAAGTAGAAAATTTGCATGCGGGCAACCGGACAGTGTCATCTAATTGTGTTTAGAACGGAATTCAGTTTTGGAAATGTCACGTCCTCTTGGTTTTTATATACATGCCTACTCCGCCTACCCTACTAATACTACTACAGAAATGTTTATCTCTTTTCAATTAATTCGATAGATAAAAAATATCTAGGTCCCCGAAGATGTGAAAATTTAGAACGTATGGATGATCGGAGTACTGCATGACCATAAAAGCTACACTTAACCTTATCGAAGCCTTGAGAACGAGCGGTATAAACTCTGTCCTCAGGCAAACATATCTTATTAAAGTATCTTTGACAGATCTTAGGTGAAATTTTATTCAAATTTAGCGAGGAGACTAGAGGAGACCTGCATTGCACTGCACTTTCATTAAAACGTGTTCTAAATATCTTGTTCTAATAATTACGTTTGTAAATAAATGGTTCATTTATTGAATAGAAGACTCTTTCTAGAAGAAAAAGAATTAAAGAGGACAACAGTAAGACCACGGAACACGCTAGTCACGAGTGAAACGAGATCCGTGTCTAGTAGTGAAGCAGTGAAAGGGTCGGAAAAACACGCTGGCCTAGTGCCGGCTGACAGACTTAATACATGTGAGAGAACATTATAACGAACACACAGACGTGCAGGCATTCTCGCAGGCCGGTCCTTAGGGCAATAGCGAGTGGTACTTAATTCGAAATCTAGATAACTCGGTGTAATCTGAGTTTATTTCGGTTACATCAGTGCAACTATGAAACTTATTTTCGCTGTAAAGAAAAAAATATAATTATATTCATTGAGTGATACAATAAAATGAAGTAGGACGTTCTTTAGTAGTTATACTTTTATATAGCTTTGTAATAATTCTTACCAGATAACAAACGCCCCTATTTCTCAAATGTTGACAAAACAAAGCGAGTTCATTTCACCCAACCGAAGATATCACCCTGATAAAGTACAGCAAGACGTAGTGTAATTGCTCCTTTCGCGCCCAAGTTAAATCATGACATCTGATATAGACCTATATATAATATTAATACCCCATGGAGTAAGATAAGAAGGGTGAGCTAGAGATCACTATAAATGTTCTTTATTTGTATCGTCACTTCGCTAGATGAGAATCTCCTCTGCTTTGTTAAAATACTCGACTCACTGAACAAATCCAACAATGAAAAGGCGAAATGAATAGTTCTATGGCAACAATGCGCTAGTATTAAAGATGTTGCCTGTTTTCAGGTTTAAACCCAGAACCGAATATTTCACTGGCAAGAGATCTAGACAATGTTTTCTTAACAGTACCGTTGACTTTATCTAGACTATCGAGGACAAACCGCCAGTGAATAAATAAAGCGAAGTTTACATTGTTGTTAATTATAAAAAGGTATGAACTTGAGAAATGAACTGTTTGATAGGTACTTAAAAGTCTTAAAAAAATGTCATTAAAAGAAATCGCATGTGTCATTCTGCTATTTTAGTCGGCCAGCGAGGTACATTATGGCCTAAAATCTACTGACTGTGAGGTGAGATTCGTGTCCAGCAATGGAATAAAAGAAATAAAAGGGCCGAAAAATGGTATTATAACTCTTCTACACCTACTGTAATTAGCTACCTCAATTTTATCACTGTATTGATAAGCGACGTCAAACGAATCTGAAATGTTTGCCTTTTCCGAGTGTAAGATAGATTGCCTCATGTTGCCTCTGATAGCGATACCGGCTCTCGCTTCCTATAAATTGGAACACGACACGATGTTTTCGGGCATCCAATGGACGGAGCCATTACAGTGGCTCTAAGTAATCAGTAGGGCTTAGAACGCTTTCCGTGGTTAACCACTATTTCAAAATTACAAGTTCCGTAGTTCAGCGTACTTGTTCAAAATTACCACTAGTTTGTTTCTACTGACAAAGGATTCAGTTCATACATCTTTACTGTTACGTTGTAAGATTACGATAGTATTTATTTTCTTTATGTGATGTGGGTAAAGGAACAAAACTAATAAAGAAAAAGCAATAATTAAAAATAAAGTATTTAGCAAACTAATTGATAAAAAGTATGTACATAATTACAATGTAAATTTTAAAATAAACAGGTAATAATTCAAACTGAGATTTAAGAAAAGTAATCAATTATTGTTTTTATATTTTTATTTCTGAATATATTTCGGTGTAAAACTCCAAGCGTTGTTAAACTTTCTTCATATATTGGTGAGTGACTGACTCTAAGGTATGTAACAAGTAACGGAGCACATGACATTTCAAAACAATTGCTTTCAAAATTAATTCACTTTATAAGCCAATGAGGCAATTTCATAAAGTTAAGGAATACTTAGCGAGTTTAGATGCACGATTGCTAATTTGCAATCGAGCAAGTTAGGGTATCAATCATTGCACTGGTCGCGTTTCTGGGAGATCCCAGTGCTTCTGACATGCGCTAGGTGGTTATTGGGGGGGTTTTAGGGTAAATATCCCACATGCCTCGAACTCCTCCCCCAGCAGTCCGCGGGTATCTTTAGAAGATTTCCCCCTCGTCAAAAAAAAGGTTACTGATCATGCTACGGTAATGCACATAAATTGTCTAATAGAATATTTCTATCAAAGTCACTTCTGTTAAATGGCTACGTTACAACCTTTAGTAATTCGCGGGACAAAGCTTTGTTTATTAATTTCTTTGATGTGTAATGAAATCAATTATCATAAATCTCGGTATTTTGTTCACTGTGAATGGGCATTCAAAGTGCATAATAGCGGTCGTTCCCTCGGGAGTTCATTAGATAGCCCCGCGGGACTAGATCAGGCAAACAGGACTCAGGCGTTTCAATCTGAATGAACTAACAAGTGACTCGTTAAAAACTGAAAACTAACGACGAATGCGGTTCGTTAAATCTGTCTAAATGAATGTATTCCTGTGTGTTTAGCATGATAGAAATTATATACATATTTACTTATTATTTAAACTTGTAAACATGTCGATGTTCTTCTATAAATGTTACATTTCAATCTCCGTTTAGAGATTCATTGCAAGGCGAATTCTGAATGTTGCAGGTGCTTCGTCTTTGATTATCAAATATATCAAACAGATTTTCATTTTATCGTCAAGACAAAATACAAATAGTATCTACTGTATGGCATATTATATTGATTCGAAAGTGTTTCTTATACGAGTCTATACGCTCATAGTACCGCATTTGGATTTGAATATTCATACTTGAAATATATAGCTAATTAGTCCTCTTTCATATCTGTCTGGCCGGGAATTGTACTAAGACCTTTGTGAACATATATTATGTATTAGGTACACGCGAAAAACATTCAATGTACACGATTCTCGATCGTACATATGTTATGCGTTGATTCTTATGAATATTTTGCATATGGACTCGTGGAGGGATGAAATATCTACGACCTTCAAAGTCTGTGAAGGGTGCAAAAATACAAGTAAATTGTTCAGTTTTATCTCGAACGTTGATTGTAATATTCCTTTTTGGAAATACCCAACATAACGTAGTTGCCCACGTTGCCACAAACGCTAATGGATTTCATAGTCAAAGTACATGGGATTTATAAGGGTCTGTTATCAAGGGATACTTTATTATGCATAGCGCCGACCTCAACAATGTGGTTATATCGACGGAGAATATAAACCATTACAAGAGAATTATACTGATGTATTCTATTACTTGAAGTTTTCATCTTCATAATAGACATTGGTTTACTTTGATACGAGTAAATATTAACTTGGAAAAACTCCTATTGTTATTAAGGGTTTTGTTCTCAAGGCCACAGAATAATCAAATTATAAGTTCCATTATATATCTTTCAAGTTACACAGACATGTTAAGGATATTCATTTATTGTGACTTACTACCTTGAATTATATTTTTTACGTCACTTGTAATCCAGTACAAAACGAATAAATAAAATAGAATGTTCAGATTATGTATTCGATTATGCAATCATGCAAGTAAATATTCTATCAATAAAGTCTATGGAGTTCAATAATCCAGTCGAGCTTGGAGGGATCGCTGCTAACACATATTATAATGAGATGTCTCGATAGAACGATGACCTATCGAGAGCGATGCATGGTGCAACGAACTCTTTCATAAAGAGTAGACCCTTTGTTTATTATGGCTAGGGATTTGTAGGAGTTTCATAGAAACTAATTAGCATACTTATAAAAAGTCAGTGAATGATGGCTAATCACTTTATTTTTATTATGTATTCAGAAGCTCTCTGATCTAACACCTGATAAGGTAGGTACTTACCATTAATGAACCTTGTTTAAAAGGCTTTGGGTTTCAATCAATGTCGTTGTGTGAACATATTATATACATCTTTTATTATGTCATGGATACCTATTTGCAATAGAGAAAGATGCATTGTTAGGGTCGGATAAATCTTTGAAGCTTTTTTCGAGAGCATAATTCAGTTTTAATACAAAGTCTTCGCATCCTCTGAGACAAGTACCTAAATTATGCTCAAATAAAAAAATCATTATTCTTGCATTATACAGTTCTTCTCAAATATTAATTTCCATAAAATATTCATGACGAGAAAAAAATAAAAGAGAATTTTCGGAGAGCTTCTTAGGACGAGGTTATTAGAAGAAATTAATTCCCTCGCGAGCTTATATTAATTTAATGTAACGACATCTTTATGAGCTGCGAGTCAAAGTAGGACGAGTGTACGAAGAATAAATCTGTCACGCAAGTTAACGCCCGGTCACAAATTGTAATTTACCGCCACGTGTGCAACAATCGTTAGAGGACAACACGAAACACACTGGTGGCGGGTTAGTATGTTTTGCGGTACTAACAGTTGTATTGGTCAATTTATAACACCCTTAATTATATAGGGGTTGGATAGAGTTACTGTCAATTCTATTTTACAGTATTGACAAAGTTTACGAAATATTTGTGAAGAAAATTGTAATTACACGGAAACCAAATCAGTTTACTAGTGGGCAAGAAAAGGACAAAGATTAGATTATCATCACGTATTTTCACTATAACTTAGAGTTTAATTCAACGAGGGGCGGAAGTGTAAGGATATTAAAAGAAATTTTTAAGACTAATGGAAAGCAAACAAATATTGCTAGAAATTAATAAATATTGATATTAATTTCTGCAGTTAAATTCTTAAAGTCTGGAAAAGTGTATATGAATATGATAGGAACTGGCTTTGAAGGGGTAGTTAATATTTCACTATACCAAGCAGACCGTAATATCTGTCTGTAAAACAATGTTTAGGTTTGCTTAACTCTTCTAGTATATAAGCCAGAATTGCAATCTACGGACATTGAAGACATAAACTTCATTTTTGTCAAAAATACAAGTACAATTTTTTCTAGTCTAATGTTGGGGTCGATCTATAAGTGGGCCAAGCAATTTGTACGTGTGTATCGTTTGTTAGTCTCAGTCGATAATTTCTAATGTGCATATTACGCTGACGCTATTGTGTTGCTTTAATACAGGCCCTAAATTATAATGTACAGGGCTTAATAAATTAACTTATAAGTGACAAGGAGGCATTTCAATCGAGAAACCGAGAGACACATTCATTATGAACATGAACATCTACATTACTTCGTGGTACTCCCAACTTCAAGTTTA
The DNA here is from genome assembly GCA_018246895.1 of Aspitha aspitha aspitha. Classification (NCBI taxonomy): domain Eukaryota; kingdom Metazoa; phylum Arthropoda; class Insecta; order Lepidoptera; family Hesperiidae; genus Aspitha; species Aspitha aspitha. Next base: position 47,882 of record DWGJ01000046.1, on the reverse strand, counting down.
ATATAGATTCTGGTAATCTATTTAGTTCGTTTCGGTATTACACATCCACATTCGGCGACGTCGCTAACAATCTGATATGCAATGATCACGTGGTCTTCTTAGAGGTGCTTCTCTAAGATGAAAGGAGAGGAAGACCAGGTCAAGAACACCTCTAGTGGACGAACCTGTATAAAGATTTTGATGCAAGTAGAAGAGGCTTTGTTTATTCCTGTAATGAATAGGCATGAATATCTTATAAGTAAAACATTTCGACATAAAAAGACTTTATTAGTATTAAGTATTAAGCAACAATTAAATGTGTAATATAACAAAAAATAATGTGAACGAACGCATTATACATATATGTATTATGAATTGCTTTAAGAAAGTTACGAGGGTCCCGTTGGAAACTACAATTAGTATCAGCCACGACGGGTTCTAGTTACGTCTCCTGTATGTAGTTCAAGTAAAATCTTCGATCCCCGTAGGATGTTACTGGAACTAGGTATTCAGTTAAAACTATGTAAGTTTGTTTGTATTAGAATCAAAAGAGTCGTTTATATTAATGTTATTATTACTGCGTAATAGTTATTAATATAAAACGCGCCACTTTCACTGTTACAGCAGCTATTTGTCGGTAGGAGGGAGAAGCGTAAATTGATCCCGACGCTAAAACACCGGACAGTAGTTTGTCAACTTCAATATTTAACTTGGTCGTGCAGTTGCGAAGTTGCGAAGGAACACAATGGTCGGACCGTCCATGCCCTGTGTACCTTCGCGTCGGTTTTGTGGTAACTTCCACTGTATCATATTCCCAGCTGACACTGAACTTTAAGGAGAGAACTGCGAGTACATTAGTATGAACCAATCTAGTCTCAACTCAAGATGTTTTTTACGGATGTCATTTAATGTAAATGGTGCATTGCAGTTAGTTGGCATCTACTAGAAGACTAAGTAGTCTAGTCGCGACTTTTTACAAGATGCATAATTAGACGTGAGTTTTAGGTTTAGTTAGAGCTTACCCTTGTAACTTAACATAAAGATGAGATCAAATTCTAACTTGACAACAATTTAAATTATCAAAACAGATACTGTGGATAAATAAAAATACAATATTAAACGTAATATTCAGAACGAATAGTAGACAAAGGATTGTTAAAGATTAAAAGTTAACCAAATGTAAAATTTGCATGTACTCATATTTTGAAAAGAAACTGTTCGAAGTCAAGACTTTTGTTTGTTTGTGTATATACTTGCTGCTATATTTCCTAAGAATTTTCCGTAGTTTACCTGCAACATCAGTGTGCCGTTGAATAGCTCGTTTATATGCTAAATGCAACATCCGGTGCCACATTTAGTTCACACGTGTGCCCCGTATAGTGCTGGCTGACTGTTACAGGCTTACTGAAAACAGTTTTCTTTAAATAATGATAACAGAAGTATCTATTTCATTTTAAATTACATCTCTGCGATAGTAGAATATGCATGGAGCTTTAATGGCTCTTTATTTACTGAACTCCGTGACAGATTTAGTTCACACGTGCAGTCTGTATCATTCTTGACTTTGATAGCCTCGCTGAAAGCAGTTAACTAGAAATTACAATATGATAGAACGACCTGTTTTATTGTAAATATATTCTCTCCCATAGTTTGATATATACATATGTGTAATGTTGTAATATCTCGTAATATATGCTGAATGATACATCTAGTACCGCTATTCGTTGTCGCGTGTGTTACATAATATGTCGTTGGCTAACAGTTGACACCGAGACATTTATTTCATTTTCAAAGTATCGTTGAAAGCTGTAAATATGTACAATTAATTTCTTATACTCTATACCTATGTAATATGCAATTTGTACTGTTCTTTTTAATACTCAACACATCCTAAAAACACAGTCTAATATTTTGAAATAAGTAGCTAATATGAGGATGTTAAATTGTTTAATAACAATTTCTTAGAAGCTCTCCTTATCAGGATTAAATTTGTTCGGAGCTATGTGAATAAGAAAATGGATCTCGAGTTTCTGAGGAAATTAACTTGAGTGAAGATTAAAATTTTTCATCAAACCGACCTAATTAACTTCGCAATTTCACGGCGCTTTTGGCTATAATAACTTGTATGTGTGTTGATTAAATAATACGATTTGGAGTTACAAAGTGGTTGCGGTTTGCTGTTATTTACGAACTATCTCGTTCGTTCTTGAAGCGTTCGTACCTAAGCGATTACGTAAAGTTTAAATATTTGTTCTCACAAAACAGTATTAACAGATTGTAACAGACTAGATTTACGTATGTATATACGCTTGTCCCTAGATTTTGCAAATGTCCATTACCATAAGTGTAAATATCACTCAGTACTTTGTCGTACAGAGCTGAAGCAAAAATTTTGTTAGTTGACACATCCAGAGCCCACGATATTGTCGTGTCATTTGATATAAAATTCTTTATTAGTTTCTATTATGTATTTAGCACGGTCACAGTGTATTTAAAAGAGTGGGTTAAGTTATTTAAACCGTAAGTATTACTCTTGTTGCAGAGATGAAAATATAAGTACCCATATTATGTGGAACAATAGCAACTAAATTAGACTTTTTAATGAATAGGACGATATTCCTTCACTTTCTTATTAACTCTCTTTCATAACGTTTCTGTAATACAAAAGCTTTGTTCAAGATGAATACAAAAATCGGGCGCAGGAAAAGACCCTTCAAAACAAGCATTGTTAAATCTTTTGAAGTCCCAACTTTTCGCCATTATATACGATTTAAAGTATAGAACTTAAATGAAGTGGAAAAGTTGACCTCGCGACCACCGTTTCCCGAGAACGTTTAAAATCTAATGTCTTCTGTATCCATTTTTGAAACAAATTGGGCGGGGCGTACTCGATTTTTAACGAGGGTTCTGAATTCTGAGGTTCGGGCGCAAGAAGTTTTACAAATACGAAAAATAAGACGGTTTTACATCATCAATTTATACAACCTCAATTGTGATATGCAGCGTGACTTAGTAAGCTGATTTAAGAGCGTTGATTTCTTATTTTAATAATTCGTATTTTCTCTAGTTTTCATGACTTTCCTACACATGAAATTCCAAAAATTTTAGGTTAAAATATTACTGTAATTACGTCTACCCTTTCTGTAATTAACAAAATACATTTGGGCAATAACTTTACAGATTTAATATAGATACTATGTATACGAGTATAAGCGCACTCTGTACACAAAACTAGGTCGCAAATGAACGCAATTTAGGCGTAACTACTAATTGTTGTCGAACTAGAAAAATATTGGTTCTGTGGCATGGTTCCAACCACATCCAATTAAACAATAATTGCATATCTACCTAGAACCCTGCCATGACAAAGGCCGTTGACCTGATCCGTTAAAAGTACCGGAATTAGGTCGGCTTGCATTTCATGACACTGGATTAATATGTACGAGTATGAACTTTGTTGACAAGGGTTTGTGGGTCACTAAAAACTTCTTAGTAGTATAGTACTTAATGATAGTTAATATAATAAGCCATGGCAACGCGTTATATTTTGCCTGTATTTATTGTATACATATGTACATATATGTGTACAAAAAGGTTTTATACTTGTTCTACAGTGTTAACTTTGTTGGTGCAACGTTATTAAATAAATAAATATACTAAAGAAGTTGTATCTATTATTGACTTACAGATACGAAGCCGATTTGATGCATACAACGACTTTATGTGATGATAATTAATTTCAAACACTATTAAAATTTTAACTTAATTATACCTAGTTACTAGATTTTAGGTTGTTCCTATGTTTGTTATTGGAATGTTTAATATTTACGTTGATTACTTAAAATAAATCAGTACAAAGATTGCCTTGAAAGACATACGTCACCTTGAAAGACGTAGGCGCCTCTTCAGAAAAACTTTCGACATAATAAAAAAAATTTAAAATGATTTAGTTACGGCTTGACAGTCTACTATTTCTACAGTACAATTAAAACCATAAGGTAGCAATAACAATATACCTACATAGCTGAAGATATTATAAACTTAGAATGTCTAAATAACTTTACTTTGAGCCTGTACCACCTGTCGACAAGATAGGATCCAGTTCTCAGTTCAAATGCGTAATTACGCTTGAGAAACACCTTTATTTAATTATTAATTCAGCTTCTAAACATAATACACTGGACTTTCAAGGCTATTTGGAGTATTAGCAGAATTTTCGGTTATTAATTAATATTATGTGCTTATCTTTAAAACATGCCTTTCTACTACGAATCTTGATCCTACAATAAATAAGTATTATCTACGACGTAGTATCTATTGTACTAAAGACCTGACTTTCAAAAATAATTAAAGCTACAATATAATTCGTTGCTAATGGATAATTTCAAAAGTCGAGACGTCATTTTAGTGTCCATCATCAGATTTTATAGAAATAATGTATTGGAACGAATACCCGACTTGGTGAATTCTCTGAATAAACTTAGAATACTTGTAAACAATTCGTAACTATGATTACCTATTATTAACTAATAAACAGTAATGTATAGCAATCGCATCGTAGTTTAGCGCACATAAAGTTAAACTAGAACAAGGAAGTTAATACACCTACATATTTAACTTCGTACGGACAAAGGTAGCAAGATACGAAAACATGTCAAGATTTTAATATCAGCTCAGTTTCGCGTGTAACACGTGTGCTGTTAGGACTACATACTAATATAAGTGACATTAGGTACAGCAGATACATAATCAAATAATATAGAGTGCCTATTGTGAGAAGTTTAATCTCCATATAATATGTTGACCCGTTGGTTCAGTGGATAGTGAACTGGACTGCTAAGACACAGAGAGAATAAAATTGTCTACAAAATACATGTAGTATGCATATTATACATATATTATATGTTTACCAGCTGTCTGGTTACCATACCACAAACATTTAATTGCTTAATATGTAGAATCAGGTAGACGTATGGGGGAATTGTCCCAATTATTATTATTATGTAAAGTTACTATCATTTCAGCGAATAGGTCATAGCAGTACGTAAATATAGGCAAGAAGGGCCTTATATTATCCCCTTATTAAATGGCAGTTAATTACCTACTCATCCGTAAACACTTGACCATCGGGTCAAGCATCGGCAACCAAGCCCAGATGATATCGCAGTTTATCCGGTTTTCAATCGGGTTCAGCATATTTAGTACGCATTTAATATTTTCCTTAAAAGCAGTGTTTTAACGTAGGTACACAGTGCAGTTTCCACCATAACAGAATTTATGAGTACAAATAACCGCCTTCTAGACTAAAGTAATGCATTGGGGTGCGTTTATATTAAGACTGGTTTTCGGTTTTATACTGTCAATCTAGCTCGGATCAGTGGAATCAACGCTTTGTAATTATGTCAAATAAGGTAATTTTTTACCCAGCAAACTTTATGAGTAGCATCAAATGATAATGAACATACCGAGCTATGACGTCATGAGATGGCATTAGATTTTATTAGTCCTAATTTTTTAGTTACCAAACTTATAGTCAAATATGATATTTAGGTAATGTGTACTCGTATGTAAGAACAATTTTGAAAATTAAATTAATTTAAATTACCATGAACGAGTTCAGTGCCGGTTTATTGCAGGAATCTGTATAAGGGCACTCAAAATTTGCTAAACACTATTCTCACATATGCGAGTACGCTAAGCTTTCCTGAGAGATTTAGTGCGGTCACTTCGGCTAAAATATTCGGGTAATACTTAACTAATAAATTCTTACACTGTCCGAATGAAATAGAGCACTCTATTAAACCGGTGTGATAGGTCACGAGTAATATTGTATATTCCATCTTATAAGGCATGTGTACATTGCAAGTTATTTAAGTTATACTTGATTAAGTGGGATTGAGAAATATTCAGCTCATTGTATCTGTCCAACAACAGTTTATTTTGGATGAATTTGTGTTCAATTCCAAAACTTGTTATAGTTCCTATTTTAAAAAGCGTATACGTCAGGGTGCTTGAAAATTTTCCGATTAAAACTTGGTCGCGAATCAGCAACATTTAAAATGGTGGATTCTTGTGAGGAGCTACTTCAATTTGTAACTGACTGTGGCAGACTAAGTTGCGCGATGCCGGGTCGCGACTCCGCCTCCTAGTTTCATACAAATTGATATTTACGGTAATAGCGAGAGTTTTTCAGCGAGAAGGCAAAGTTAGAGGATAACAGGCTCAGTTGGATACGGCTCGGAATCCAAATGGGCAAAAACGTTGGCTAAAGATGTGAAAAACGAACTTACAATTTTCCATGGGAGAAATTATTCAAGATCAATTTTATATTTCACGAGTTAGCTTGCGTTATGAGAGTTCTGAAGAAGGAACATAAGACTCGTTTCGCTGTGAAAATTACATTTACAATGTACGAGAATAGATTACGCAGAAACAGCACATTGAAAATTTAATACGTTCGTTCGCGAACTGTATCGGTTTTTGTATTTGTAGTGTTTGTAGGTAATAATAACGTTCTATTCGCATATGATTTAAAAAGTTTAAACAGCGAATCACCATTAATTATACACACGCAAATGTTCTTCATGTTTTCACAAGCTTTTATTCAAGTTGCCTTGTTAGTTCGTATCAATTGAAACGGTTTGGTGAGAAGAATAGGAATAACTGAAAATAAAAAATGCACGAATGTTCTCACCATTGAGCTTTTACGCAATAATCAGTATTTGCTTTGAATTTTTTTTATGATTATATTAAAGATAGATATGATTAATTTTAGATTTTGATCAGACCTCCACGAGTCATTAACACTTATAAGATTAATGAGTCTAACCATAATTTTCGCAAAGCTAGGGTAACGTAATCCAATAAATTATATGACGGTCCGCGTCGGGCTATACGCAGGCTGTCAAATCCAACCGGATGTACACATTAATTAATTGCGTTTGCTAACATTTTATTTATTTATACATTTATGATTTTTGTAAATACATTTACTTATTTAAACTTATTAAATAAGTTACATATTATCATAAAATTATATTATCGAGGTTAGCCAGAGCTCATATTACTAAAGATGAGCTCTGGCTTGTTTTTAACGTATTCAGTGTTCTGGTAACCTCTCAATTGTATTATGTTACGTTTTATTGTTTAGATACAAAAATAGTTTGCTACTTACTTTACTCTAAATAGTATACTACTTGCTTTACTTTCATTGTTACACTTTTCTAAAATATTTCAGTACACCTACGAGTATATGGATACTTTTTTATCATATCCACACAAAAGTCACACCATCAATAAAGTAAACGTATAAAAATCGCCTGGATGGGTACAGTCGATCCAATAAATTATGTGGCGGGCCGCGTCGGGCCGCTTACGGGGCGGCCGTCGAATCCAACGGGAACCAATTAGTCGCACTCGACAATATTTATTTGCGGTTTCCCCAAACATGTGAGTATCCGACACTTTAGGAGCACTGGCTTCGTGATTCGACTTTAACGCTTAGTCATTCGATTATTACAAATGATAAATAGCTTGCAATTTCTTATAATGACTATAATTCATACACTGCCCTACTACTAGATATACGAGCATGTACCACTTTGTCCATACATCAATCTGCTTTTACAGGTTCGCTACTCGACACATGCTTAGCCCAATCGGCGTTTGTTTACCTGGTTCCGTTTTTTGCAGGCAAATCTTCGTAAGATACCCGCGACTTCTTGACCCTGGGATTTAGTCTTACTAAAACTCCCTCGATGGACATACAGGAGATGTTAAGAAAGTCTCTTACTTCTTCAAGAAACGCGACCAGTGCCTTCCTACTTTCCTAAGCGCGGCACCTCAATCAATGTTTCGGAAACAAGTCATTTGGGGATTCGAAAAAACCAAAAAAAATCATAGGCATGCAAATCATTGCAAAAACGTGTAACTCGCGTGTAAGGAACGTTTTATTTCCCGTATCACTTAATTAAGTAAATTTTTTTAACACAAGACGTCAAAAGTTCGCGTGAATGTCGCAGATGTTTTTCACGAGCTCGGTTCTCGTCTGACACTATCTTATTATGAAACGGAATAGGCAGCGAAATGTGCAGCGGTTTTAATGTCGTTACTGGAAAATATTTATGTTTGGAATAGGATGTGTGATTTTATATCGTCTGCTACAGTAACTATAATAGACCTTCCTACTATTGGCTCTACTGAGATTAAATATACGTACAAAGACGTAATTTCATACTTATCTGCCAGTAGCAAAATAATGTTAAATGACAATTAGTCATGTCAGTAACTTTTATTACATGCATAAAACCAAGTCCAAATAAGAACATTTTACGTATGAACGAAGAAATTGTAAATTTTACTACGGTTAGTACTAAAAATGCTATTATTTTTTGTGATAAACTTTCGACATAATTGGGCATTATTTTGAGTTTTGTATACTTTTCTGCCGACACAAACTCATATAAATTAGGCATTAGGCATTAAAACACGCTTTCGCTGCTCTGTATAAAAACTTGGTCGTTCGATAGCAAACGTCGGCGCTGAACACGGCGGGTCACGCATGCAACACGCAATGAAACTGCCGTTGATCCTACATAATAACACAATGATTGATCGTTGTTAGCACTTACTTCATCACACATGAAAATACCACGCCAACAGAAACAGTATTAAAAACGGTTATGGTTTTTGTTTGCATGCTTACAACTCACAGAGGGTGTATAATTCCATAGTGATCGCGTGATATCTAGATTAAATATTATTTTCCCATTTATTCACTGCTTACGAAGTGCATGTAGTAAGTACATAGTACGAGGTTTAGTATTTTTGTGCACATAATCGTCCATTTTATTATTTAACTGTCAGAGCACTGTAAAAGAAGCGAGAGTATAAGCAATTTTCTTGCGCTCCGCCGATTTTGTTTTACCCTAATTTAACTTTAGCTATTGGAGGCCCATTTTGAGTTAACGAAGTTACAGCGAGAGGTTGAAGGTACGTCCTTTATTTGCAACTGGTAACATAAAGATCGTTGAAACGATTTCTTTTATAAATAAATCGAATTATAACTACAAATGTTGTTTAAAAGTTTTAGCAAAAATGTACTGATTTAATTGTACATAGTCACGTGTTTATTTAATTTTCAGTTAAGTAAGGTACCTACGTTGCCTTAACGAACTTATAATTGATTGTTATCTTGCAATTATTGAATACATTTATATGTCTTATTGCTAAATAAAATATAAATAATTAAATTTCTTATAATACAAAACAACATACAGGTTTCATATATACATACCTTGACAATATACGAGTAACAACACCTTTTTCATCTAACAAAAATGTGCTTGATAGAGATAAAATATTTTTTTGGGATTCCTTTAAAGACAGCAATAGATTTGTCCGTGAATAGGTAGTGTATATAGGACTTTATTAATCGGTGCATTGTGGTCACAAAGTGCCTCCATTGATTTTGCTGATTTATTAAATCGATTATCCCATTTTAAATAGGAATCATTGATCGACACCTAAAATAGTCATAAACATTTTATATATTCTCTGTTGCACTTGGTTTTTTCTGTAGCATGATATTCACCTAAAATTTTGTGTAAAATATATAAGCGAAGGTGTTCAAAATAAACCACAACATTTTAAAATTGAATTTTCATAGAAAAAGAACAGCTTTTCTTGTTTTGGAATTTATGAAACTGTATCCAGTCCAGGATTTGCGAACTTAGCACCGTCTTAGTGAATTGAAATTTATTCTCGTGAAAAGTTCTTGCTGCAGCGTTATAATAAAAATGGAAATATCGCAACAGACCTGTACTTCTACTAACTGGTATTATCTCGGTGCAAAATGAAAACGAAAAGTCAGTGTTTTTTTATTTTGTTTCCATAGCTGCTTTTTGAAATAAAACATAAGTAATGTACTGTATGCTTGGGTAAGTAAAACATCGATTTCCTTGTAAATGAATTTCCTGAATGTCTCAAAAGTATTAAGTAGCTCCTTGAAAACGTTCTTTAAAACTTTTGAAAATATAGGTACTTTAATATTACGTACAAGGTAATTAAAATTATTTCAATTTTAATATAGAATCGTTTCCTTAAAGTATTTTTCATTTTGTCTTTGCGTACGTAAAATGTAAGAGACGGCCTCAAGTTGTACCTACACTAACAATAAGCTACAATGATAATATCTTTATGCCAATTTCCACTTATTTATTCCGATACTAACGTGAGTTATCAATATTAGAGCAAATAATTGGAAATGAGTTAGAAAGTCAAATTAATGTGACAACATTATCATCAATATGCTACTAAAATCAATCGAACGAGCTAACCTGTATTTTAGTGTAATCGGTAAATTGAATAGGTTATAAAGTGGAATTACAGCAGGGTTATAATTGCGTAACGTCTAGTTAAAATGGCGGTCAGCAATGATGACCGTCAGCAGTCGTCAAATTAATGAGCCAATACATTGAACGTGGCGGCGGAATCGATGTCGCTGCCTGAGTTATGACCCACTGCCTGCTATTTGAACTTTAACATAATTAAAATTTAATGAACATGTTACCAATTTGTACTTGTCAAATTTAATATATTTTTTGGTATATCGTGGAGTTACTACTGCACAAAAAACTTACAAGATTGATAGTTTTTGTTTTTAATTTTGTTGTTCTATTTTTAGGACATTAATTAAATATTGATAATATGTATCTACCTTACATACATGCTTTTTATTAAATTTTTAACTTAAATAATTCTGACAGTATTTTTTATTTTTAAGTATTTGTATAGTTCAAGACTTGTGTAGTCAAAAGCTTCTTATGTAACGTAATAGGACACAAATCGGTGAGAAAGTGTAATAAATGAGCCAATACATTCAATGTGACATTGGAATCGGCCGGCCAATTTATGGTCGGCGGCTTCTATTTTGGCATAAATTGTTAATTAAAACCGCAACTGTGTGCTACTTAACAATATATTAAACCACAACGAGTAGGTAATGCCATTAATTTATTCTGACAAATACAATTTCAGTCAGAAAATTAATCCAAAACAAAAGAAATTTAGCTTTCTTTTAATTCAAAGTAAATACAAATAATTTCCATAAATTGACTTACCGATAAGATTATCTGCTTACAGCTTAGTGATAGAAAGATAAAGGAAACAGGGCGCGGTCAGCCTTGGTCACATTAACGTCATGTGGAACTTTACTTTGAGATGGTTTAATAAGCGGTAGTACGTAGTTGGTAGTAAAACATCGTTATGAGAGGAGAGCCATGTTTAACAGCAAAAAAATCAAAAAGTTAAAAAACAAATTATATCGTTGTTGTATTGTAACTAGGTACGTTCAAGATACTATAACACTGGAAATGTTGTTTCATGACGTAACTAAGTTGTTTCCAACAATGTTGTGTTCTTATCGTATATCAAACACAATAGCTATTTGACTACTAACACACATTGGAAACACATTGAGCTTCCAGGCCGTCGGCATACTTGAAGATTTTGAAAACAACCATTTACATTTCTCATCGTTATCTTATCCGTTCGTTATAGACCTTCATATTTCGATCCGTGAACGACTTTAGTTTGAGAATAGAAACTAATCACTGGCTGTTACAGCACTGATAACACCCACGACCCAACTTTGTATTAAGTGAAATATACGAGTATGATTCTGGTTCAAACCGCTTTATATGTATTTTATGATTAAAGCGCCACTTAGTTTAAGCGATTTGTTTAAAATTTGGTGTAATGAAAACATTTCAGTCTATGTACGTAAATATTGATGACAAAATGCTTATGATCACTGTAGTTGTAATAGATTCAACTAAATAATATATATTAGAAGAATAATTTGGTTCCGATTATAACACGCGGTTATGAGCATTTGAACTTGAAGTGTTAATTCTTATTAGTCCTCTTAATTTCACTTATAATTAACTCATGCGCAGTACTTCTTGGTATGTATCATACTAAGTAAAAATCTTTTTTTTATTGGCACCGTCTAAAATTCCGAATAGGACAAAAAACCTTCTACTTATACAATCAGCGGTCTTTTAATTTGAGAACCTTACTTATTTAAAATTTATTGAACGTGGGCGTCCGTGATAAAGAAAAAGGCGAAAGAGGAAAGTAGAATTGAGATTGAGAAATGAAATGAATACGAGCCTTCAGGCGTTTCGTCGCCGATGAATAATTTATTATAGAACCGCGTTTCCACAAAATTACTTGCCATCCTATTCGAAAGAGTATGCAGCCACTCAAGCGAACAAACCGTTGTTATTATATGCGTACACATTAGATTTAACCGGTATTTACATGTCATTTCTCATTGTGCTTTCCTTTTTCTTGATCTGCCGTTTGACAATATCATATCGTACGTTGGGACAAGACTACAAACTCACTGAGAACGTCTGGTTGACTCATATATAAAGAAAACACAAAAAACTATATTATTTGTTGGTGCTGTGGACATATTTTAATAGTCGTTTTATATGTAGTTTTTACCCTGTTTCAAAATATGTAGTTTTCACCCTGTCATTTCGACCGGGCAAGCAGTTGCAACTTCGCAAAGTCCTTGTAATTGTTATCAATTGCCTTTAAAGCCTGTAAGAAGGACTATATAGAAGCTTTGGATATTTATGATTTGTTAAGATATTAACTGCATTGAGGGAGACCATAAAGGGACATGGCAGTACACTTCGAATCACTATATATCTCCTTTTCGCCGCAACTGTGCAAGTTCTCACATAAACAAGGAAAATTAACCATAACACGAAAATGAGTTCGCTCCGCCTCCGAACTTGTTCCAACGGGATACGAAGAAAGCTAAGGAACCCTTCGCGTAAGTTTATCAATAAAGTGAACGTAAATCATCAAAAAGCCTTATTTATACCTTACAAAGTGTTTCGACAAACATTAAGGTAACATACGGTGCCGTTCTTATGCTTCGAATGTTTTATACAAAGTTACCAGTATTTAACATATCATATTTGAACACGATAATACATATGTACCTACTCGTAAATACAGAAGCATTCAATAAGATTAGAAATGTCGGTGAATTATGAGACAAATAGCTCTTACGTTAAACAAACAATGTTATATACATTTCAATATATCTTAAGAAAAAATTTCGTGATACTATGAAGAGGTATTAATGTAATATTTATTTATATAATAAATAAATATCTTTTCCATAATATAGCATTAAGTGATAAAAGTATTTCGCGTTTTTTATTACTGAAAGTAAGCATTGACATCCATTTAGGACATAATACTTTCTGAAAAGATATTTACGATTGACGGTTTCCATTCGTCATTATTAATTCGGTATAAACGGAGGTTTGATTTTCAAAAGCACTCAGCCTGTGAGTGACATTCACTCTAAACAATTCCTTTTTTCTTTTGCAATTGATCTTTTATTTTTAACGTTGTGAAATATATATTGCTTTATAATTCTGTTGATTAAAATTTTTTTCCAGGATAGGAATCAAACTTTGAACCCTTGCACTATGTAATATGTCCAGTGTAGAAACCGTTGAACTTTATGGATCGTCAAAGCGCTAAAACTTATAATTACGAAGAAGACGTCACATCAAATGCGAGAGTTAGGTTTAGACGGGTTTTGCCTTTATCTATATTATTATAACTTATCAGTATTAGCAAGTTTTAAGTGGAGTAGTTTACCGATATATAACAATTACTAGGACCTAAAGTAACAAAAGTTTCTTAAGAGAGCGTACGTGACGTCGGTACTGAGAGATTACCTACGTGTGACGAATGGACAAAATTGCGAGGACCCACCCGTTCGATAAAAATACGGTACATAAGACGAACGTTGGTTCGAGATATGTCCTTTTTTGGAAACAAAATGAACATTTTACAGCTGTGTTCTATTTGTTTTTCTATGAAATTCACGTCATTATTACATTAGTTAATATGAACCAAGTTGCGGGTAAGATAGGTACTAATATTATTAAGCTATGTCATGTTATGTTACGAGGTTCTCCGCAACAGAATATGGGATAAATATGGACCAATGATGGCTCGTGTGGATATAAAATGGTTAGTACAATGATATCAATCTATCAGATAGGTATATGCAATTCACTCGAATATTATATCGGTCCTCCTCTCACGATATGGTACATTTTTATATCTTTGACTTTGTTTAAATGTTTACTCCTAAGTCATATATTCATTGAACTAAACTAAACTAAAGTCGAACTTCAAGATCACATAATGTGTTGCTATAGGTACTTGAGTATTAATACATTTAAATTTTTCATTCTGTTGTTAGTCATCCTTCTATACCCATGAAGCCGAAACAACTGCTACAACAAGTTTAGTTTAGATGATATCACGACTGTGATACATGTACAGTGAACCCGGAGCAAAGTGTTCTGCCATCATCAAAATATACGAGTTGAAATTTATATTGCGGTTGTTAAGCATGGTAGTATGGAAACCAAAAAACGTAGAGGATTATAAAAAGCTTACTATAAAAAGCGACCCGAAATATCTAAAACGGGCGAGTAGCGACCTGGAGGTAAAGTGGTACATAATATTTGCAAAGACATTACGCAAACATTCCTGTCACGTTCCTACTTAAATTTCTTAAAAAGACCCTCTTGCTTACTTGCCCCGTGAATAATAAAAGTCTTAACTGAAAGTCTTAACTGTACCAATTTTTACTTCAAAGCAAAAATGTTTCCAACAAAAAATAAAGCCATTAAGGTGAAATTACCGGCTTTGAATGTCAACCAGACAGATCTAAGTGCAAGGTTTGTCCATTGATGCTAGGGAAAATGTATAGCTATTCTTACTATATTGTTTCAAAGTATTAATCACATTTATGACGTAATTTCTGAGAACATTTCTAAATGATATCAATCAATTCTGAATCATTTTCAGTACAAGTTTCTACGAGGAGTCGATGGATAATACTAATGTAAGCTTATAAGTAGGTATGTAAGCTCAGAATGTCAAACGGATTTCTTATTGAGATTTAAAGGTTAGTTATAAAATAACAGTACGAGTACTTTTCGTCGATTAATTTATTTCGACGCTGTATATCTTACAAAAAAATTAAATTTGTACGCGTTTATTTTATTGTGCCTAGTTGCCACCCGAACACAAAAACTGGGGGTGACTGAGGGTTCGCGACCAATTAATTGTTATTTGGAACCGTTCACTCGGAAAAACAATCATTGTTAGAATTTGTGAACCAGAGGGACAAAATTAAAGAATTGTAACGGTTCGTGCTGATTTGGCGTTAAGGCACAACCAGTAGTTGTTTTAATAAAAAAAATTGTACTTGAAGGTAACTGCTATGTACTAATTTTATTTTAAATAGTAAGTGTTAGTAAAGTTATTAATGCTATCTATGGTCTACATAGAATGTCATATTGATCCTATTGATACTGGCCTTGTAATCGTTGTTGCTGTTGTGTAATCATGTAACTGATTTATTTGTTTAGAAATATTCAATAACTAATTGTTGATTGAAATACATATAAATCTTTTTTGTATAAACTCAATTTTATACTCATCTCCAACACATGTGAAATAATTAAATAAAGAAATGAATTTTGTAAGGGAATTTTCATTATAATTATTTTAACAAGTTTTGTGAAATCAAAATAAACAGCGATATAATTTAATGACATTTTTAAAACTCTTTTTTTATGCTCGTTTACATAAAGAGCTGGAGACTTAAACTTCGCTCCAGCAAAAAACGACAGCCACTTCTGGTTCCAATCTTTAAGTGACAACTCCGACATTGCTTTTCTCGGCGTCGAACCCTAAAATGAATTTCCACAAGAAAAATTGTTCCAATCCGTATAATAAAGTAATCGGCGGCGAGTGCTCTTCTGAGGTGCCAGTTAACGCCTCCGGGAGGGTTAAGTGAGGATAATTTCCCTTTGCGTGCCCACTCCTAATGACGAGGCTTGCGGAGGGGGTAACGCTTTGAAGGAAGGGGCCCTAACGTTTCTTTTGCGAAGTAACTTTGGCAAGTTTCAAATATTCATAGCAATTTAACCATGAAAATTATTACAAACTCACTTAAAGAACAGTAAGTATCTAATTTTTTATATACATAATACGATAGTAGGTATACTTCTAAGCTACCAGTACCAGTACAATGACAGAGATGAGGCAAAATAATCATCAATAGCTTTTTGAAGTGAAGGAAACAGTGAGACAGAACAAAAGAAATTTGAAGCAGGAATTTGTAATGGTACTTGTATGAAACGCTATTGTAGATATTGTTTCAATTTGTAAATAACTACATTCTAATCTGTAATTTACTAAGCTAGTCATTTCTGGTGGCTATATTCGAGCTCCTACAGAGAAGTTTGGAAATTTGACATTATACATACCTAATATATTATGTTCTATACGTAAGGAAAACGAAATTGGAAAATAAAAATTTCTCGTTAGCTTAAAAAATCTGGATCTAAACAACAGCGCCGCCTAAGTTCCAAGTTCGTATAGCTAAAAACAGTTTTGAAGATCGCAGTTTACATCGTAGGTCGATTTCGGATACCAGACTTCCCACCACTTAAAAAAGAGAGAAATCAAGAGTGTACACATCCCCTCACGATTATTTCTTTATTATTGTATCTAGTTATATTTCAATATAATTCGCCTGGGATATTCTTGACATAATATTATTTAACTACGTAAGCTTTAATGATCTGGGAAAAGTTTGCAAACCTAGTTAAATTTCATCCTTGGCTAAACATTATTAGGAAGTGTCCACACACAATCCCGTGTGAGATATTTGCCTTAATTAAAACTTTAAGCTTTGCTACGGGAATTGATTTCTCAGAAACAAATGATAGGTACGTGTTATACTTTTGAAATGATTAACACTTCTTTGAATAAACGTGAAGTAATCATTAGTTACTAATACTAAATGTAATAAGCTCGTTGTTTCTACTTGTGCATCTTGTTTTTATTATAATTTTCCCCAGTTATTTATTTATCTTTCATTTACATTAGATTTGATTATAAAAGTGTCAATATTTAATTACAAATTGACTGGTAAAGTAACAATATGTCTTTTTTTAAATTTGCTACTCTGAAAGTTGGCACCTTCTTTTGCGAATGATCACAAGCAATTTGGTTGGTCTAGAACAGTGAGAACTAATAACTTAGAATATTTAAAAACAGGTGATCTTTTTATTTGCTTATAGAAAGAGAAGTTATTAAGACAACATAATTCTCATTGTAGTCTGCTCTGAAAAGTGATCTGGGTACAATAGCTAACCGGGTAGATCTTGCTTATCTGATAGGAATGTAAATATGTGCTTCGGTTTTGACATTTTTTAATTTTGCTTTAGTGTTTTTTAGTTGTAGCTATGAACATGAAACAATCTTTGTTTTGTAAAGCTTAATTATCGCCGTACAAGGCTCTTGACATGAAATTTAATTAGTTAAGATAACTATATGTAGCTCTGCAGATATTATACAAGCTACTGGTACTTACAACTAAACTTATGAAACTGACTCACGAGGAGAAGCTATCATAACGACTTAAGGTACATTTGTTTATAATTATGTGCTTAAAAGATACACATATACATATGCCTGAACAGGCTCATAACTCGTGAATTTATAGTGCTATAATCAAATCTGTCTATGTAAAGCAGTTTTTAAAGTAATATTGCGTAAAATTTGTCAGTCAGACATATTTTATGTAAACTAAGTAGGTTATTAACAAATTACAGTGACGGAAGGCAGATTTAATAAGTGTGAAATATTATTTTAATTTATTCAGTGCGGTCAGAGCTGTAAATTAAGTAAGCGGAAGAAAGCTCATGTAATTTTGGGCGAATGCGGCAGAATTCATATCCGCGTTAAACATACAACCCCGGACCAAAGGCTGGAAATACAGTTGTAAATTATTGTACTTTGACTGGTACACATTTTTAAATATGTAAAAGTAAACTTTGGGTACAATAGCTTCAGAACTTGATTTCCTTTTAATATTTCACCATTTCGATATGTCAAATGTTTCGAAAATTACTCAGTTTACACAGTTTTCATTAGTGAAAATCTCTTTGTGGGGGGCCTATTTTTTACTTCTGGATACATCTGTATCTAAGAAATTACTGCAAAATAGAAATTGAGAGTTAAAATATATTCTTTAATTTTGTAATCCTGTCAAACCGACGATATCAGTAAATACTAATTAGTATGAACAGGCAGGAAACTCGTATATTTCAGAGTGGGTTCTGTGGAATTCATTTCAAATGCTAACAATGATTGTATTTTGTTTAAATAAATTATAAGTAAAAAACCATTTTCGTTATGTAGGTACATATTTATAACTTAAACATATTACTCTTAAGAGTGAAAGTATCAAATGCGAAATTCATGAAATGTGGATACTGTTCCAGTCTAGCGAAGGTCGAGATTTTTCTTGTCTGCCAAACAATCGATTATCGGGAAATGAAAAAAATGTGCATTTCCAATTTTCTAGGTAAAACAACATCAAACAGAACTATATTATTTAATGCTATCTGTCTGTTTTATTACGTTTACCATTTCTTTGCTTTTTATGCTTATTGGGCAACTTAACTTTTAACTTGGTTTTGACGTGTTTAAGTTTAGTGAAGGAAGGCACAATTATCAAATGTGAAATATTAATTTTAATTTATTCAGGCTACAGCTCGCAGGGCTAGAGCTGTAAATTAAGTAAGCGGAAGAAAGCTCGTTTATTTTTCGGCGGATGCGGCGGAATTCACATCCGCGTTAAACACACAACCCGTGGAGCGTAGGTAAATTCGCATTTCGAGTGTTTTAGTTAAAATTTAATTTCAGAACACGAACAGCCGTCTTTTTGTTATTCGCTTTTTGAATTTTAAATGACGGAATAACTCCGCCGCGCCTTCATTAAATCGTACTTGAGTTGCTCAATCGAGAAGCTGTCTATTATAAATGTATCAAAGGCGTTACGCAGCCTAACGCCACTCATAATAAATCCCTTGTAATATGTCGAAATGTTCACCATTAAATGTAAATGTTGATTTCTGAATAAGATATCTGTTTATGGAGAAGATGTTTTAATGTTAATTTTTATACCCAAATAATTAATTTATTACGTAGGTTTTTTATTCACGATTACTCATAAAAGATAGATGATGTTACATTGAATGAAAATACATATATAGTAAAATTTGTGTGCTATTAATAGGAACTAAGTATTTATACTATACTCCTATCTGATCAGATTTTTGAAAAGCCATGTGTTAACTTCGACTTTTAACTTCCACAACACTTGAACACATACACAGAGAAGTACGTGTTACTTGCTACAATAGTTATCGAAAATCTCCAGTACATATAGATTTGAAATTCTCGAAAAATTGTACGCAATACAGCGACAGAGATCAGATATTTTCTGTGTTTAAAACAGCCTGTTGTTGTACAGTTGTTGATGATGTAATAATGAACGCGGATTGTAGAATAAAACTCATTAAGGAAAAGTCACTGTGGCAAATGCATAAACTCAATTTTGTGCTTTTGATTAAAAGTGCATTGCTGGAACCAGGTCGCGGGATCAGTTGTAATTGGCTCGCTACCTTAAGTTATAATGCCATTTCATATCTTTTATGTATTCAAACTAATTCGGTATAAAGTATACATTATAGTTACATTGGGTTAGTTGGGTTTATGAAAAATACGATTCGATGACGAATGCAAAACGTTAAAGACAATCTTAAATCTTTTTTCTTTGCATCCACAAATCATTAAAAGGATGTAGCTTGTTTCACAAACAAAAAATAAAGAGAAGAACATAATTTCGATAAAAATAAAAGTACATTACATTAATTAACCGTGTATCTGCGGTCTGATTAAGTGTACAACAGCAGAACGGGGTGCAGGTCAACTTTAATTGGCCCGGTGCTGCTTAGATGCCCGATATGCGTAATGGATAGGACATGTGGACACTTGTTGTGGTTGCTCTGTAATTACGTTACTTTGTAAATCCTAAAATTCAACCGAAATGGACATATTTCCTGTTAGTGTTACATACGTTGATATGTACTATGTATGTTGAGATGCTATGCGCTATTTAGGAGTTGGTAGTAACTATTACCTTAAACACTACCTCCTGACGACAACTCTGTCAGATCACCGAGTATTTTAATTTAAAAATTCACGCTAATGTATAATCAAGAATACAAAAAATTGTCATATTTTTATCACGGATGCACTGAACAACCAGACATAATGAATTTAATTTGCAGTAAATCCATTTAGTGAGCAGAGATGTCGCCGACTGGTTAGTTTGTTTTAATTACAATTAGCGATATTCATTAATGATATTACATTGTGTGTAAAGATGTTATTTATATTTAGATGAGCACATGTATTTTTAATTCGGTTATTTTTTTCACTAACAAAAAAGTTGAAATAATATGCGGATGAACTTCATGAACTGTGTCTCCGTCTATTTATACAATTTGTTAGTTTTATCTCTACAGCGGTCCATGCACACGATATCAAAAATGTATCACACAAAAGGCCTAACTTTTATTACGTAATATAACGCGTTGTACCACCAACATACAATTTTATTGGCCTTTAACATTTCACACCGCAGTATCGCCCGTTGTTTTTCTTTTAATGTCTCCTACGGGAGATTTGCCCTCCGCTCGGGAAGCTTTTAGGATATTCTGGACCGTATTGTTGTACAAAAATGTGGCTAAACTTTTTACGTTCGTGCATAATGTATTATTGTACGCAACGCCAAAAAGTTTATTTTGGTCAGTTTATAGCTTTATGTTAAGTTAAAAATGGCGTTTTTACGTTTTTTTTCGAATTATGCACGACATTTATCATAAGCAATTTTTTCAGGGTTTCAAGTATTATTTATTATTAACGAAAGAATGCTGTTAATATTCAATCATTACTGCATTATGTATGATCGATTGTGTGATAATAATTGTAAATAGGTTATTTTACACTATCAAACAACCCTAAGAAGTGATTAATGATTATTTATTTGTACTAATTATACCTTATTTATCACAAATATGAATCGGAGGGATTGGTTACCGATATTATTTTTTTAACGCGAACAATGCTGTGAATATAATTTTCTGGCTGAACTTGGGGCTCACGACGACATTCGTGTGAGTCCCTTGCCGGCTCTCACGTTCCGACAAGTTAATCAGGGCGAATTCTCGATATCTTTCCAACTTCGGCTTATCGGGTTAAAGGGTAAAACTAATCAATAACGAGAACAATGAATTAATAGATTAAAATAATACAATTTATTTCGAACACACGTATTATCTAGAATTATTATACATACCTATTAGGGAAACATGTATGTATGTTACTTTATACGTCGTATTGTAGTTTAGTTCGACATACATATATATTGTCAGTTTCGGAATACTCAAAAACCAAGAGCTACTTAATATTTTTAACAACGCAGCGTGAGGCGTATTAGTGGAGAATTGAGTGGAGTGGTGAATGGAGAAAAAAATGTAGTGCTCGTTCTAATAATTATAGAAACCAGATTTCAAATGTTTGCGAAAATGCGTTAATTTATTCACCTCTGTAATATGCCTAATTGAAGTGTGGTGAAATTTTAGTTTATCCTTTTAAAATCCAGACGTTCAGGTGGGAAGAGAAAGGTGTTTCGAAATGCTCCAGAGATTAAATTCGGCAGCGGTGCTAACTGCGCTAAATACTCGTTAAAATAATTGCTTGCAGACTGAAATATGAACAATTGTAGCTTTACGAAGTATATATACCTTAAGTAAAACCTAATGTACGAGTATGCAAATAAATTAAATAACAGCCTTTCCTTATTAACTGATTACAAGCTTTACTTAAATTTTATACTAAGCTAAGCAGCTATTTCCTGAGCACGTTTTGTATTGTCTATTAGCCAGGGTAGCCATAAATATTTATGACAGATTATACGCTCGCAAAATAAATTATACATGACCTATTAAATTAAAACTTAGAACTTATACAATATTTTTAGTAAAGTTTAAAACATCGAATAGAAACAAAAATATGTCTCTTCTGTATTGACAGAAAATTCTTTCTTTCTTTCATTCTTTCAAACGACTAGTTTGCGAACATTAATTCAGATAAATCCTATTTGAAGTAAGACACGTAGCTGTTCTTGACAATTGAGATCAATAAGACGGCCACCCTTGGTATACCTACTCTTTGTAATTTATAACCAAATCTATGTAAGTGACTGAAATACAAATTGTCTTAACGTCCGCTTTGCAGTATCAATAACAAATAGATTCAAAGCCTACCTAAAGAAAGCACATACAAATCGTCTATCCCTTTTTAATCTATTAGACTACTGTCTCAAAAAATAAAATAAAAAAAAACAAGCTACACAGACTTAAAACGAACATCTACATCTGCTCATTAGAAGTTTCGTTCAAGACTTGCCAACAAAAAATAAAAAAGTATTCTGCCGTGAAACTGCAAAAAAATATCTCGTCCCCAGAGGAACAAATTATTAAGGCAACCTAGGGTTAGATCTTGCTGGCGTCCGCCCTTTAATTAAAGAATAAGTAGGTTAAGTTGCCTTGTTATTCTCTTCGTCGTACAGTCTTTTATGAACTCTGTCAGCTAAGTTAATAATTAATTCCTAACTTTTCCAAACGCTACGAGCTTTCCATAATTTCTTGAAAATGCCTAATGTCGCATAAAATTAACCGTTTAATGATTTACACATTTATTAAAACACTTTAAAAGAAATAAAATATAAAATGTTGGGTATCTATAAGTTAGAGTTCCGTTCCGGTCACCATTTATCAAAACCTTTGATAGCAATTGACACGAAAGTCACATCAAATTCCAACGCGCAACCACAATGCAACCAATCGGCTTTTGTTGTCAAATTATGTAAAAAGCCCCGGCTTTTTGGATTACACTGCATGGAAAAATGTCCGAATTTCCAAATGCAATATCCGTGCGAACTCGACGCACCGTCACTCGGCGCTCAATGGTTGCGTGATCGCCATCACAATTTGTGCTAATGTTCTCGTGGATATACATTCTGTGTACTCATCCCCTATATTACACTCTTATTGGTAATTGAGTGAAAACAGCTGTAGTAACATTGACAAGTATCAACGTATTAAAATGTGTTCGAAATTCAATTATAATCATTAATGAATATGCTAGTTTGTAGAAACGTATGTATTTCCAACACTTTTTATTGATAGCACTAAAGTACATCAACGACAACGACAGAGTAGAAAAAGTTAAACAATTTTATTTTTCCCTATTTTTATACATTAATACGGGTTAATGGACGTTATACATATAATCAGACACATACTAAAATCATTCCACGCAAAGAGTAAGACCTACATATTTCTATTAGACGAGCATGTGTAATGTTTGGGATGAAAGTAGACTTGATAGACGAAGTACGTCACGAATGTCGCCGGTGGAAATCCTTGATCTCTGCCTACCACATAAAACAGGTGTGACTAATATTGCTGTCAAGAAGCAGTGTCATCATTGTTGTTTTCGAGTTTTAAGGGTGCGGTAAATGAACTAATTTACACTTACCAGTCACATGCATATTGCAAATTGGAACCCGTGTTATGCGATGCGAGTCAGAATTTACAATACCCACATCCAGCAAAATGTCCTATGCATTTTCGCACAATACGTGAAAACGCGGGTCTTCGGGGTACGTGTATTTGTACGTCACATATCAATGATTGCAGTCACGTAGCAATAACGAAGCGATTGACTGACGCCCCCACGGCGCTGGAAGACGTGTAACAGGGTTACGCACCCTCACATTTAATATCTAGACATGTTGATGCGTACGTTTGACAGTACTGATTAAATATAGCTGGCTGAACTTTATGTATGAGATTTATGAGGGTTCAAATCAGTAACGATTTTTGCTGACCAATGTGCCATTTGGTTTTTTCCGCGAATCCAATTTTATTTGTCTTGAAGACCTAATCCTTCCTGATTATCTGTTGATCACCTTGTGACCATACATATAAAGTGGCGTGCTCGTAAAACTACTAAGTCGCTTTAAATTCCAGTTGGAAAGCATTAAGGAATTGCATTTAATGAAAAATCCATGTACACCGTATCCATATATTGGAGGTAGGAGTTGCAAACTTCGAAGTTAGCGAATGAAAACTGCAACTGTAATCCAAAGGTATTCCGATCCAATATATATATTTCTTATAAGACCTCGTACGTGAAAGGTGCAGTTTCACTCAAGTTGCATTCCACCTCACGGAACAACAATCAATAGCAAACTTTGCTCTTTTATTTTCCTATCGTGTAATTAGACATTCCGAAGTGTTACAAGTTTTAACTTCCCCGCTTTAAGTAATCGATTGAACGTTATTTCTGATTTAGCGAGACTTTAATTTAACCTTTTACGTAAGTATACCAGGTGTTATATTTAAAGAAGTAATTTACGTCATTTCATAACAACATACTGATCAAGAGCCTATGACACCTGTGGTGTGTGTGTGAGTGTATGTGTGTGTGTGTATGTTTGTTATTATATAATTATCTTTTACATAATCCATTTGGTGTGAAGATCATAAGAGAGGTAACATAAGTGATTCTATGGAATGAAACGAAATGAAAACAATTTCATTTACATACCTATATTGAACACGTACTGTAGGCAAAAGTAATTCAATTAAGCCGAGTGATGATGAAATTTGAAACAAAACTGAACATTTACTCGTGCTCGGAGCGAAATAAGATAATAATACTAAAGCGGGAATCTGCAAACGCAAGTTTCAAATTCATATACGAGAATGACAATGCATGCGCCATGAGAGTAAACCTTTAGAGGCATAAACCCGAATTGGGCTAAATCCCGGTTTACTTAAGCCGACTTCCATTTCCAACTGCGTCTCAAATGATTCTATGCATAACGAAAGTCACTTTATCATATAGAAATGTATTTAACCATGTTTTTATTTCACATAAGAAACTCCGACTATTCTCGTTATTATTGTTAAAAAATAAGTCGCAATTTTTTTTCATAAATCGTCTTACAAGACTTGGTGCGTTAAAAATCTAATTTTATAGGAAACGATACGATTAGTTAAGGAAGAAGATCTGACCTTTGCATGAGTGGCCGCAAGTACGTAGTTTTCGACCTGAGGTCAGCGGAGGTGGTCGTCCTGGCATTAGCGGAATTCCACGATTTCTTGTTGAATATATTTAGAATTTACTACACGATCCAAGCCCGTACTGTTACTTAATTGCTGGTGTAAACTTTATTGTCTTAGAACAGTAAAAGCAATAGTTATTATCCTTTAAACAATAATCCTCTTATTCATAAATGCTTCACAGCAGGTCTGTGTTTATTGTATGTTTTGTCTCGTTATCTTTAACCCGGCTACACACTCTTCACGAGGCAATATGAGGCAGCGTGAGCGCGAGTGTGGATAGGGCAGTTGTCTCGTTTCGTCCTGTCTTACCTCGCCTCGCTCAGCTTCCTTCCCTGTCGGTTTCTCACCCGAAGTTACGGTGTTGGTTTCTTACCCGGACGCGAGGCGCGAGTAGTGGTATCGTAGTCACTTCAATCGTATTCATCTTGTAAACGATGCAGACAAATAATTTAAATGACAGTGTAATGGGGTAAGACTTGCAATTTCCACTTGTCGACGGCCTTTACAAAGCGCACTTTCAAGTATGTATGGCCAAGGTAAGAGTATTCTAATTGTGATAAAAAAAATGTCAAGGCTCTCAATAGCAACACCACTACTAATAAGCGCTTAACCATAAGCGCGATTGTATGTTACCACAAGAGTTATTCGTGTCGTAATCTCCCTCAAAGCACTTTACGGTTCTCGATCGTTCGTGTAAGTTACCACATTTATACGGATACTTTATTCTTATGTTTTATGGCGCGTGTAATTACAGCGGCGTTTCATATCGTTTTATAATCCCCTTGTCCTCTTTCGACCTATTTGTCCTTCTATATACCGATTGGCCTAGTTAGAGGTTAAAGATAATTTTTAATGCATAATCAAAACTAAATATTATATAAACTAACTTAAGCCATAAGTTTGTTATAACTAACATGTTTGAAATAAACTTTGTTAGCTAATTTTATTGTGAAATTTGAGTGAATAGAAAATCGTAAAACTGCTTGAACTGAAAAACATGTTTGTTAGAACTGTGTTCATTTCCAAGTGAAAATATGGAAAGAGTAACTGTAGAAAAAAACCGAAAAATAGCATATTAAAATGCGTGGACATATGCGATTATTATATCGTAGACTAAATTGACGATATAATGTTTTTGTGTCTATATTCATTTTCTAATAACTGATTTGATATGTGTTCAAAAATGTAGGTATTCAATAAACAAGTGGGCAATATCTCTGCGTGTGTAGGGTCGTCACACGCCGCGTCAGCCTTGCGGTGGCTGCGCGACGGACGCTACACCGTTTCACCGTACTATCATGTATACCGGCACAACTCACATGAGAATAGCGACAGCCTAATATTAAGGAAAATTATAATATACACGCATAAAGAAAAAAGTCACGCTTTTGAATGGAGTCGCAGTCGAGTTTCTGTATAAGTATTAGGTATATCGTCTGTCCCGTTACTTTAACAGTAATAAATAATAATTAATTAATTTAAAACAGTAAGTTTGTTAAAACGTAATCATTATAAACATTTATGTAATAGACATGAAGATCGTTAAGTAACTCTTTTTAAAGTATAAAATATGTATATTTAACATCATTTCAATATACAACTATCACGAAGTTCTGATCGTAAAAGTTGTTGTTTTCCATCGGGTTTCAATCGCTAACCGCTTGCCACTTAACCCGTACTCACCCTAAATGCGAGGGCGTGAGCATACAGCACAATGTATTACCAGATTATATGTGTGCAGCAGCCGAGATATATGTGTTGCGGTATAAACCAACGTGCTTATGTGTGCGGTTTCATGGATTTGTGCTGATGGCGGTCAGTTGTCCCCATTGATCATAAATCTATCCGGTGGCTGCAGAATGCAACTTCACGTCTACGAGTTGACGTTGACAAGTAACAATGGCTTGATGTTTTTGTACTAATATCATAACTTTTAATGTACATATTTGATTTTAGAGTGAGTTTACATACGTACATTTTTTCCTGGTACGAGTAGGTACTTGTACAAGATTAGGAAGTATTCTTGAGAATGATGATAATAATAATAATAACTATGTCTATTTACATTACGTGGAATAAACTTTGAAATTAGATAGTGATAAGTGAGTAAAAGGGTTCATCCACGTAGAACAATTTTATTGATTATAATTGTCAATATTACTTTAAAAAGCGGCTACAAATAAGAACTACCATTAAATAAATTGTCAAGCTACGAAAGCAACCCAGAAGTAATCAAAATTTGAATTTCGTTCACTTTTTAAAAAGGGCAATTCGTTTTCTATCTGCTGACCCGATAATGGTTGGTGATAATTGGATTTTAGCCATAAAAATGTAAAAATGCGCGGTTTATGTCGCTCTTTTGCCGAAGTTTCGAGGGGTGTCGGTTATTTATATGCAAATGTAGTGGCGTAGAAATGCCACGCACGGCTAAGGTGCACCTGTCCAATTATAAGAACAATATTTTCCCTTGTGCATTTTCATAGGATTTTCTGCATGGAAATTGCTTTAAATTTCGCCACGATTCGGCTTAGCTTCTTCATGAGAAATATTTAACATTTACAAGCAGTCTGTTGTATAAATATTATCCTCGTACGCTTTGCAGACTGTTGCATTACATTTATGTTTGCCTACTTCTGTTTATATAATCTGTGCAATATTGTAATCATGATCATATTGTGCAACTGTTTCATATACAAATCAACGGCGGTATTTCTAAAGCAACATAAAACAGTTAATAAGTTTATGACTAACTCAATCAAAACTACATATTATGTTCGACAGCTTGGTAAGCTGAAATTATTATTCTAGTAAATACGTATACGTATTCCAATGAATTAATACGAGTCTACATGTCATATATCGTTCATTTGTTTCTTTATGAAAGAAAAAAATGTATAGCGTAAGCGATACTAGTTATACACCGAATAATCACATTTGCGGAGGACGAATAATTGCGAATCTGCATAAGCGTCTTTACAGGACAGCTTTCACATTCAGAGCTGTGGTTGCAAGGATTCCAGCAATATGTGGAACTTTTCCGGTTTCAAATCACCCGTTAATTCTTTCGTTAGAGCTGACAGACTACTAGAAGGAAGTTTATGGATGATAAGAAGAGTATGAGAGATGAGAATCTTTCAGATCTGTGCTATTAACTATATCATAATACATCTTTTCGGTACGTGTCGGATTTCACATGTATTTTTGCAGTAGTATTAAAGATAGTTAAAAAAAATTATAATGATAAAAATCCTTGGCTATATCTCTTTAGATCCCATTTTATTTATAAAATTCGTCGTCACCCGATGGGATCTGGTAACAGCATTTCGAGCCCACCTAAACATTATCCAAAGTTCCGTTTGTGTTGGTGTTTCTTCCCCCAAGCATTAGTATTCATGGAAGTCAGTCGATTGAGAAGAGAATTTTCGCGCGACCGGCCGCTCGGCACAGGAACGGACCGAACTGACTGAGTGCCATTTCCGCTTCCCTTTTCTTTTTCTAACAACTTAATGTAATCGTAAAAAATAGGATTCAAGCTACCTTAAATAGTATTGGGTTGATATTTTGCATGCGTTTTATAAAAATCCTAACCCTGTATTTTTACCAGCACGTAACTTAGGGGAATAAACTCTACGCTAGACGCAGTACCGACAGGGACTCCTATCATAGGACTTAAAAGGAGTTTCAGCACAAGTAAGCACTGAAATTAGTGGATAATATGAATATGAAA
Source organism: Aspitha aspitha aspitha (assembly GCA_018246895.1). Lineage (NCBI taxonomy): Eukaryota > Metazoa > Arthropoda > Insecta > Lepidoptera > Hesperiidae > Aspitha > Aspitha aspitha. Next base: position 18,995 of record DWGJ01000046.1, on the reverse strand, counting down.
TGTATTCTTTGCGATAACTCATAATAGATGCTGGACAGTGGTAAGATAGTCGTAGACAGAGATCTAGGCGTTATGCGCGTAGGTATTAAAAATTCATCTCTTATTTTATATATATAAAAATCGCGTGTCACGATGTTCGTTTGCGCTAATCTCCGAATCCACTGAACCGATTTCAATGAAATTTTGTAGATACCTACCTAACTATACATAGTTTGGTCCAACTTAAAAGATAGGATTTTTTATTTCAATTGTTAATCTCTTTTTTTTATTGAAAAATCAATATTTTCTTATAGGACATCACAGCCGGACACACATTTGACATATGTATATATGATTTAACATGTATGACCACGGCAATGCGTGGTCAGGTCCACTAGTGTTAATATAAAATTAAATATCGCGACGAACTCAGAAAAGAAAGTTGCAATTTATAAAGATGCTTACTATTTCTAAAATTATATTCTCCTCTCAGGGACAAGTTAAAAATTCACAGGGCATTTATAAAGAACATAATGATTTACGTGAAAACTTTTGAGCGGTATAAAATAAAAGGTACAATTGCGTAACCTTCAAAGTGCCAGTAATATTTTGTATGCAAATTGAAGACACGATATACAAATTGCTGAACTCTTGTATGCAGATACTCGATTGTTGTACGTGCGTGCATGAATTTAAAATGATTCACATTAATCTCTCTACATCGCGCTATACTTTGAGAGGCGTAGAATTATTCACGGCAAACGGGTTCAGAATATGCGATAACATCATTATATCTAGAACATGTTCCGGACTAGACTACACCCGCGGCTCTGTTTGTGAGAAAGTTTGTTAATACCCCTCTGTGACACGCTTTCACAAATAGTCGAAGTTCCACAGACACATCTGTTTCTACCGAATAGCAGTAATGATAATACCGCTGCCTTTGGTCTATACATAGGGTGTGGAAAGTTACTACGTACATACTCGGGATAGCCAAAAGTCAGAATGAAAGCCCTTATACTATTCAAATTATAACTCCAGGAACGAAAGTTTCATGTGCCACGCTGAAGTCGTGAAGACTATCGACATATTCAGTGGAAAATGTGTCCAGTAGTCTTTCCTAGGGCCAGGGGTGCAAGGGGTCCTAGTACCTCCCACTTAGGATAATTTATACATTTAGATAATTTCAATTTCACAAGACATCTACGATAAATCTCTAATAGAATACTTACTGGATACGAACAAATACATTTAAGTTCACAAACTCTGACAAAAACTGTTTTTTTTTTAAATTTGAATGTAGAGAAGAAGGCACGAATTTATTCTCTCATTTTATACTCTTAAAACTACTTTATATTAACCCACAACGCGAGAACTAATGCAAGAATCGAAAGCAAATCTCCTTGTGCGGAGGATACCGTAGAACGTGCGAGAACTCGCAACTAAGACAAATTTCCATCGACTTGATTAAAGTCGTCAGTCTTGGCTCGAGTGATGCAGTTTGCCTGCAACCGACAAACATAATTCGAATTTGATTATTAATTTCGATGGCATTACTTTCAAGCGTCCTATCTCATCGTGATTTTAAATATTAAAGAAAAAACGGCTTATATTGCTGGTATATAATTACAATTTTGTTCTGTTGTACAGTATAGTAAAATATATGTTTATTAATCTTAATTTATCCTGAAACAGCTTTTGCAAGTAAAATGAAGGAAGTAGCCTCTTTAGTGTATGGTCGATCTACAAAGAAAACGAGTTCAACAAATCAGAAGTGAGTTTCGTTGATTTGTTTATTACGATTATATCAATTTAAGATGTAGATTGTACATAAATCCATACCGTTTAGTTTTTTTATTTACTACATTGTTTCACACTAATCAAGCAAGCAACTATTGCATAATCCTGACACATTTGACCAGAAAAGATTTGTTACATGCGGTGGTAAGAAAACTGTTAAATATTAGGCGATCCGGCAACATATTGGCGAAGCAAGAATTTCTAACATTTCAAAGGCAATTTATCATAAATTCCACGGTACAATATCATCAACTTTTTCGCAAGTCGTGTAAATCATTCTTATTCGTTTACAACTACAACAAAAGTTCTTCCGGCCTGTCCTATCGGTATGGAGAACTTTTTATTCGCCGTACCAATAATTCAAGATAAGATGTCAAAGTTTTTTATTGCTGAAACGTCCCAGCGCCCAATATTAGTTTACGGTTATCGCTATACGGTGAATTATTATATTTTGATCGAGACTGTTCGAATATGTGATCCAAATATCTTTCACGAAGTTGGTTCGGTTTAAGAGACTTAAGAGGTTTAAGAGTGAGTTTAAGAGAGAGAGTGGTTTAAGTAATATTTTAGAATAAAATATAATTACCCAACTATCAAACGAATTAATGATGATAAGTACATAGCACTGCTCAGATGACCACTCCACAACGTACACACACACGTATAATGTGCATAGGTATAATATTTATTCAGAATTTATAAAAATTTTATGCTCGATGTTAATAATTTTATGTTTTGAACATAACCATGATTTTTTCTTCTTGAATTTGAAAGTACGTACATGTACACCTATACATATATACTAGAAAAAAATCAGGATCTTATTATGATAATTCGTTATCATTATAATTTTAATATGGAGCACATTTTATTTTAGCTTTTGACCTCTTCAAAGTTCATTCTTTTACACAGCAAAAATGGCGTCGCGAAGCCGTAATTTAGCTGGGTAATAAAAAAATGTTGTTGCTACTTTTTAGCAAACAGAAGTGATGAGATGAGCTGTGATAAGTAGCAAAACTCGAAATTTTATATTGGCCATAAAAGCCAAGGTTACATTTGGAGTTGCTGGATCCGCTTAACTTGGTTTTATATGAGACCCCAAGCTAATGAAAGCAACCTCCCATGTTTTATTACCCACTTAACGACGATGGCTGAGTTTAACTTGCACATCTTTGGTGTAGCTGATGTATGTACTGTAAAAGCGATTTCAGGTTTGTATTATTTTACTTTGCATTTTAAGATATGTCCATAATAAAATAGTCGTATTATACCTATGCCGTGTTATATTAACATTTTTAGTGCTTTGTTACGGATCACCTGATTGTAAATGGCTACCCTCGCCTAAGGTACTATAAATATAAAATTTATGTGATTACGCTTTTAAATCATCTATAAGAAATACATATATTAGAGACCAGTGGTAAATTTACATAAGCATTTCAATGATTGGAGGCACATTAAGTAGTTACCGCTGTTATCGTTAAGTAGCAATCATTAAAACTTGTTGGAGACTTTTATGCCTGTATAACCAGTATAAGTTTGTTTATACATTTGTAGACTATTCCTACAATTAATATGTTATTTAATTTTGAAATTACAGAGTTTAATTGTTGCTTTTTCAGAATCACATCTTTAACACCGTCTATTCATAAACGCTTAATCGTTTGAACTGTTGAAGTACCTATTTGTTTTGTTTCACTCTAGGACATTCGAAAAATAACAAATGACTTTTAGAATACGGCTCCTAAGTGCACAAAAACCATGTAGTTGGTTGGTTACTAAAATTTATCGGAATATTGAAGAGTACCATCCAGCTACAAATCCAAGCCATCGGTTTTATTAAATCTACGAGTATATGCTTTATGCTTTATGATTATGTATATGCTTTAAAATGTACCTAGTTAAAATGCAATACGGAATAGAAATAGCGCAGGTATGTTACTGTAAAGTGTAGTTACTTCAGGAACAGTTTTGCAAAGTAGGTACTTATATAAAAACAAACTTAATTCTTTTTGATATCTGTCTCAGGCGCGTTTATACTCTTGAGGAGTAACTGATAGGTCTCATGTTTTACGAGTAGTATGCGTAGCGACGTAGCACTGACTGCAATACCGCTGTGGATATAATTATGTAGATGCAATGCTTGCATTTTCGCAGATGAAGCTTGAAAAGCAGCTTTCATCTACACATAAAATTCGTCAGTCTATCGACAAATATAATTTCGTTGTTTCGTTTCATTTCGTTCTTCATTTAAAATATGGCAATCGGACATATTAAAAAGCATCCAAAAAAAATGAAATATTTAACGTACCGATAAACGAAACCGGTAACATTTATTTTCATACGTATGTATTTGATTTTGTCAAATCGTTAAATTCTGATTGTTCATAGTTTAAATTTCGAGTTTCCGGAGCAAAATTTTTCGTCTGTTTTAACGTCCAATTACATTTAAAATACACGAAACATTGTCGGTTCCCGTTGTTATTTCAACTGTTCATGACACTTGGTGAAATGTACTGGGATTATTTTTGCTATGAAATGCAATGCATGTTATTATGCAAATATATTGAACAGAGTTTGTAACAAAAAAAGCAACTTGCATAAAACAGAGTTCACTGACGTCTTCAGGTCGTGCACCTCAGATTTTATTTTACAACTAGCTTAAATATATTTTCTTTGTACATGACGTTGTAACTTTATATTTAAAGTTGGAAAGAAAATCTTAGCTTAGCGATCTTAGCGATCTTAATTATTTTAATCTTGTATTTGTTTTAAACTTATATAATGTATGTTGTATATTCTACTCATAGCATATTCGTACGGGTATATAAGTAATATAATAGATTTATTATAAAATGCAAAAATAACGTTCTACTTAATTTTTAATGTCATATTTAATAATTGAAATGAAAATAACGTTATTAGCAGGTACGTGTAGATAACAAAATATCAATAATCCATGATGTTATTGATCGGTTGATTGATATTGATTGTTCTGTAATTTATTACGATTAATGATTGAACGACCTTACTCGTTAATATTATTCAATTATAACCTTTGGAAAGAAGTTTGAAATATTTGCATTGCTAATTACAGATTGCAACATCTGCTATTTATTACAAGTAGTAATGCTAACTAACCTCGACGGAGTAAGATCGAATATTATAGAACAAATCTACTTTTGAGTGAATTTCTATCATAATCATGTGAAGAAATATGAGCGATACATTTTGTATAACTTTTTTGTTCCTACCTCGGTACGTCATACGAACTTGCAGGATAAACATTAGACGAAGCAATTATAAGCAATAATCAAATGTTAACTGCAAATTAATAATTAATTAACTGAGGGTGCGAGACTTATCTAGTCTACTAAGAATCTTAGTTTGATTCAATATTTGTCTTTCCCCATCCCGTTGAAGTTACGTCCGCGAATAGTTATTACCTGATTGTACTCACCCACAGTAACTTTGCTTGTTCTAATAATATTGAATTACTATGGAAGTCCCGTCAAGACAAATTAGAGCTTCGTCTGATAGTTTGTAATCGTATTGTGTTACCTTCGAAAGGAATAATGATATTTTTTCCTCATCTTAGATCGATGCAATAATAGTTATTGGTTTCGGAAAATCATAACAGTGACATAAAAATCATTCACATATTTAATAATAATGGTATTCAATATTTATTAAAGAAAGACTTCCATTAGAGGTTAAAACGAAGCCCATTTAGAACTGAATTCCGAAAATTCTCGCCTAAGATGTGAAAGCATCCTTGAAATTTGAATTTACCGGGAGCAAGAGTTTCTACAGCGAATTAATTAGTCAATCGGGTCGACTTGCGATCAACAACCTGAATTTTAAGTAACGAGGTTGAATAAACCGCTTATCGTGTTTGAATTTTTTAACTTTTCCTTTATTTTTGTAAAGTTTTTGAGAACAAGACGTTTGCTTCGTGGCGCGTTTCGATCTGATGAGTAATTGACTCAGTACTTTGTCTGTAAAAGAGTAGTTATGGCCGGATCTGTAAATTCTTGTAGATGGTACAATATGTATATATAGTGGTAGAACTTTTTAAGTCAAACAGAAACTAATGATAGACAACAAAGCACGATATGGAAACAGTTAAAAGTACTAAGTATAATAATATAAACAAAACATATATAAATTGAATTATTTGATTTGTGTTAAACACGCTTGTGACGTTTAATATTTTATTTACCTGGTAACACGTGAACGGGGGCAGTCAAGTCGAGTTTACATTAGGGTATCGGGCTTCGCATAGCGCAGTCGCTATGCGGGCATGTGTTGCGCTATAACCGTAAAATTTTATCGTTTTCGATGCTGAAATGATACATGAAACAATCTAAATTATAGCGGCGTGTCCCTGGCAAACGGCCAGTTGTGTATTGGTAATGACAGGGCTTGACGATTTGTGTACTCATCTCCGGCCGCAAGGTAGCGCGTAATTGTAATACGTAGTTGAAATTTTGGGCGAATACCCACGATTGTACCTAAGCTCGTCGGAATAGAGAATAATTAATTATTTCAGTGTTTAATTTGTTTCGATTTTTTGTCCGAAGTAAGGTAAATTTCACAAAAGTTAACTGATACAAAACAATATTTTCTATATACGAGAAATGCGACCGAAATCGGGGTGCAGAGGTTTTGGTAATATTGGTATTAAGTACTATTGGTATTAAGTACCTATTACAAAATGTAATGTACCATGGTTGCGTTGCTCTGTAGTGAAGGCGAACCTCTCTTAAGTACATACTTACTGTTATATAAGTTCCAAGTAAATAAATATTTACAGTTGTTATTGATAAATTGTCCTGTTCAGTATATTTGAATTACTTTGATAACGTATATTTTAAGGGGCAATTAACTTTAAGCTGTCTTTCATCCAGAATAAATTTGCCAGTTGGATCGAGATTAGGTATAATTTGATTGTTTGCGACAAATATTGAAGGAGGTATCGTATTGTAAAGCAAATATGCTGACTAAACTGTACTAAATTACCGCTCTTAAATCTAAATATGTTAGGTATTCGCTTTGTTTTATTGTTCAATATCTTGGAGAGCTGTCAGTAGTACTACACAAGTTACTAGATTGTTGCATTTTAAGCCAGCAAAGTATACAAAATGTATGACTCATGTTGTAAAATTTAAAATTTAAAATTAAATTTTAAATAAAAATGTAATTTTTTTTTTAATTTTGCTTTCATTCTCGTGACATTTACATTAATTAACTAACATAATATTCCCTCGTTCGCTAGCCATGTTGAGTAGTGACTAAGTATTTTCTACGGCATATTCCAGTTTCCTGTATAGGTACATTATGAATTTAATGATCTTTTTACTTCCGTAGCCAATGTATTTCAGTTCCTATTTCCTAAATATGTTCTATATTCCCGTGTATTTAATGCTCAAACTGTGTCCATGAAACATGTCTCCAACGATATGTAATTTTACATCACTCCCTATCTTAACCTTCCGACGTCAGAATTCGTAAAGGGAAACTTTGCCATTTACGTCAACTGTCATTCTGACGAAACAACTTAATGCAACTTTTGCATAAGCTCGCAAATTATCGCTCTTCACACGCTCCGAACACATCACATAAATCACAACCGTTTGGTGTCTTGTCAGGAAATATTTGAAGACAGGTGCTTTATTGTACGCATACAATATAATGTTAAAATACGTGTTATTACATCTGACAGAGCGTGATTGTATAATAACAATAATAATGTTAATAGTTAGGCCATGGCACCAGTAAATTGTGAATCGTCAGTAAACCAGCTGAAGAGAAAAATCTGGTCATATAGTTCGAAAAACTGGTAATGAAGCAAAGAGTTCTTGGAAATATGACCACGCCTTCAAAATCAGCACATACCAAGTGAATGGACTGATTTTCTGAAACGTAAATTTACTTATTTTCAGACAACTGATGTCGTTAATGGGCTTCACTTATAACCTTGTAAGATTGAGGGAATTATAACTGCATTAGGAATTCTCAGTTATGTAAACGTTTTAAGTACAAGTACAAGTTTCAGTTATGCAAAGTTACCGAAAGGGTAACTTTGCATATTTGATTACTTGTATATTGTGAAGATACTAACGCAGACCTAAAAGGAATATGGTACATGGCTCAAATCTAACACTACTGAAATATATATGGGGCCGGATTACCACTTGCCGCGTTGCAAAAGCTTCAAATAAAACCACCAGATGTAACCAACAAAGTTAATTTTTGTTATCAAGCTATCACCCTTATATTTTCATTACATTAAAAGTGAAACGTTATTAAAAACAAAGAGGGGGACTTTTAATTGTCACTAATAACTGTTCATATCCGTTCTAACGGGCAATCCCTAGTGCAATTAACAAAAAAAACATACCGCAAGCTTTCGAGCAAATCTGCACTGATGATTAACCCTCAAGTTGCCATTAAAAATAGATAAAACAAAATATTGCCCGGACGGGGTCCCTAAGGCACCGCACGTGCTGCCGACGCCAGCAGCGCTGCAATTCAATTACCACACTACGAATTCTACACATACCAAGTTGGTTAAAAAAATATGAGATATTCAATTTTTTCCATTCTGTTATGGACACGGAATGCCCACTATAAATTTATTCTTTAATACCACGAAAATTTATTTTACATTTCTAATTTGTTTTAAAAATAATACATACATGTATTTTAGAAACCAGAATATTGAACAAAAAAAAAGATTTTTGTGCCAAAAGTCAATAATATAGAATGCTTCCAAATTTACAAGACAATAATAAATGTGAAATCGAAATTTGTAGTTACATAAAGTATCAACAGGATGGGGTCCCTAAGGCGGCACGTGTACATGCCAGCTACGTTGCAATTCAATTACCACTACGAATTCTGTACATTTGGGAAATATATATTATGACGTTAAGATAAACTGGGAGCTTAGGATTTATATGTACTCCGACTTTATTGGTTGACTGCAAGCCATTACGGTCTGGTATTGAGCCGCTCGGCTCAATACCAGACCAGGCATTAGTACAACCTACAAAAAAAAATCGTTGATTGTATAGGGAGTGAACTGTAAAATTCTGTTATTAGATTCTTACACGTCTCCTGTTACACATTACAAATAGATCTGCTTAATAAAATCCAGCAATTTGTTATATGTGTTGTTACAGTGACTTTTTCATTTTTTGCCTTAAATCCCTGAACAAAATTTCTCATTCAAAAAATTTTATCTCTTTGTTGATTTTAAGAATAAGGTTTATTTTTAAGGACATAGCAGTTTCGATAAATGTTTGTGTATTATTTACAAAGGTTCAAAAAACTTAAATACATTGGTCCGCATCCCAAGTCCCGCACGTCTGGCCGACGCTAGCTTGCCTGCAATTCAATTACGCGTATGGACGGACTCCGCAGATATGTGCGGTAGGTACCTGGCCAATATAAGGTTAACATTTTATTTTAAGGAAACTTTCGTTTGCCGTTCTCTACTATTCCGATGTAACTATAGTGTTTGTGGAGTTGAAGATTTATTAATAATCACTTTGTAGCTACAAATGAAATAAATAAAATATTACTTAATCCTCTGGAAAATAAGATGGTTTCTTTAATAAATAACTAAGTAATAGGTTTTGTAAGAGGTAGAATACGTTACGTTTCCCAGGGCGGCATTACCGATATTTTTATTTCCGTAAGTAGCAGAAAACTCAAACATTTTTCGTTTCTATTACGTATTTATTACAACATCCTAATTTTGTTGTTGAAATATTCTCGTTTTATATGTGTCTTTCAAATAATATTGCAATTATAGATTATATTTAATTTCATTATTATTATTTTCATTTTTAGAGAAGCTAGGTCCGTAACTACGTAGCCGGATGTCTAAACGTAATTGAATTACAGTGGGCGATACGTGAGGGTTTGAAATTTGGGAGCACACGTTTGACTATATTATTTTTATTATTTTGCTATGTACTGGTATGTATTTTAAATAACAATGCTCTCTCGTCATCGTTTCTCAGGGTAAGGGTTGTGTTGTTCACAACACAAGTTCACAAGATTCGTTTACAAAAAATTGATCTTTAATGTAGTGACAAATAATTATTTTATATTACCAGGTAATAACTGCGTAAAAATATTAATTCATAGCTTGCTTCAAATTATATTATAATTTTATAGTGAAAGGGTCGCAAACCTTTTACTACATTTTTCGCTTTTTCGTGACAATTTTGTTACGGGAGACCTACTATTGTAGCAAACAGAATAGAATTAGCTATCAGCTAGCAACAGCTACAAATAGACATGGTCGCGTATATTCGCAAAGATCAAAAGAGAACAAATTTTGGATTGGAATTTAAGCGATTAATAATCGTAGACAATTTTTAAATATGGGATGTGTGGCAATAATTTTAAACCAATGTCGTAATAGATTCTTCTAAGCCAACTCTGGTAACGTATTCCAGAACATATTGTAATGGCTTTTGTCTACCTAAAATGTATGAAACTCAGTATTAATATTGCATTTTGCAATCTGGGAATGCATCTGTGCCAGCTGCCGTGACATGCGCTGACCGATTTGATATGCACCCTTCCTGAGACGGGTGTCATGAACACGATTTGTATCGCGAACTATACACAAGGTGATATTTGGATAAATGCATATGGATTCTATTGTTAATTTAGAAAATTGACGGTTTTAATTCTGTTAAACATAATGCGTCCTCGAAAAAACAAATACTAGTATGTACGTCTTACGATTGTAATTACATGATAATCATAGACATGAAAAAAATTTAATACCATAAGGCGCATACATGTATTCGAAGGACGTAAAATGAAAAAGTGTACTGAACCACCGCTACATAAAATATTAAAAAAGAAACATTTTATTTCATCAGCATTTGCGAAGTTTACGCCGATGGGACTACTAACTATCCAATCCAGCGCTATGGCGGACTCGATTGGAGTGGAAAATAATGAAATAAAATCGTTATACCAATTGCATTAATACGTCTGCATAAAAATCAGCCAATTATTCAAATACAGGAGTGCCGTGAATCGAAGACTGTATCGATGAATATTAATTGTTTTGAATAAAGTGAAAAGATGATTTGGAGTGCTCTTTATTGTACGTACATATTTGCCTACTTTAAGTATGCTAATGACGTGTGCTTTGAACCATTTTTGCTGTGTTTTCTTTTCTAACATCTGATTACACTTCACTTTGAAAAAAGGAAAGAAAACTATTTCGGAATTATTTTTGTTCTTTACAATAGAACACGCAGATGAAAACCACAGCAACCTAATAAGAACGTATTTAGAAAGTTACATATGTAAAGTTTATAGTTGTCTTTTTACAATAGCTCAGCTTCTGTCTAGTTAGGTATCACATTGCCTTGGGTAAGGTTAGCTTAGAATCATTATCATTAATATAAGAACTCAATCCATCTCAGTCCTCAAGACTAACGTATCCGTGGTCGACCGTTAATAGGGCAGGTACTGACGAATACTAGCCCTATATGAGAGTGTCTACTCTTTACTTATTAAAATAAATAAGAACTCGAAATGTCCAAAAGCAATAGAATAGATAGTAAAAAAATTACCGATGCTTCATATTGTAGTTTTAATTGACTATACCTACTTGCCTGAGTACATAGTATTAAAAAACTTACATAAAAATCGTTTACGTTTATTATGTACATGTAATTTAAATTCCATTTTGTACCTTAAATTAGGTCGAACTCAGTACGCTCATATTAACATTATAAAAGTAGACACAATTTTTAATGTCTAAAATTATGCGGCAATAAATAATGACATAGTAAAAGTACGGTTACATAAACTATCCTGGGTCCAATTTAGCCGTGAAAAGTAAGGATAGTCCGTTGAGAAAGCCACATGTATACTAAATCAACTTGTCGAAGTTTTCTATAAACTTCTTTTATCACCAGTCTGAACTCCAGACATTCACAGAACGGCTGCGTGATTACTTACTCTAGTGGGAGTTCATCTTTTGCCAAAGGCAACTGCGACTGAAGCGTACTCGTACTACAACTATAATCCCTATAGTGCGGTCCTATAAAACATGTGTTCTCCTTTCTCTATTATTATCCCTCCAATCTACACTCCAACATGTCAGTGTGAGTTTGTCTAACTGAATTGAACTCAACATCGAATTTTATACAACAATAAGTAGACACAAAACATTACCAAGAAGAACAAGAACACTAAAAATCACCGTGGGAAATAAATATCAAGACACTTTAATCCCCGTCTGTTCAAGTTCATGTAAAGTTTACTGAAAATAAGTGAACCTGTGGCAACATGTTTGCATTTGACGGAATGTAATTTTACATTACAATTCGCAATTCGGTTGCAATTCGCAAGTTTATGGTATTACTGTTGTATTTAAACTGCACTATGGGTAGGCACTGATTTCGGATGCCACGATTCCATGTTAATTTAATTGCAGGGGTAAACTTAGAAATCGCTGGATATAATTAGCATCCCATTCAATTACTAAACATGACCAATGCTATGAAATTTCTGAAACATAGGTAATTTTTGTGTCACATTTCGACCGGAAATTAAATTAATTTCTGCAGTAATATAAATATATATTAATAGCGTATCGCGCGGGCCGTTCCATTTATATGTCATTCAAGATTTGTTTCGGAATTTAATTTACCAATGTTGGTTATATCTACCTAATTATTAATGATTTATTAAAAAATTATAATTAATAAACCGAATGTTAAAAAGCTAATAATTATTATTTACAATGAGAAAATTTTAAAGTTAGTAGCACACAGTCCCCTCCTAAGCATCCAATCTAACGCTCGTATTCTGGTGACGTCTTAGGTTGACGTACTGTGTGCTAATTAACCGCCCGTGGCCAGAGCAAGTTCTACTCTGCTTGAACGCGCGTGCACCGCTTCGCTCCGCTAACCGCCGCTTTACCGAACACGTGCTTTCTTTGTTCTCTCGCGCTTTCATTCATCTTCCGCATTCTCACACCCGCGAACCGCTTAGCTTAATAATAGTGCATACGGCCGAAAGTGATATCAAAACCCAGCCACCGAAGTCAGGGTGTCAACCGTCGAGCTGCTCTCCAGGCGATCACAGGTACGTGCGTTATTCCTTAGGGAAAGCTTCCAGAATAATATGGCTTCCAGATAAATAATCCAGAGTGGGAAAGGAATAATTTTCATTTTAACGTAAAGTATGTATTTTAACGTAGGAGCTTTTATTTAAATATTTTTAATACATATAGCTACTACCATTCACTGCAGCCTTCTGGTGGGAAACTAAAGGTAGACGCGACCTAAGATGGATTACGCAACTTCAGGAGCTTCTTAGTCAAGTTATCTAAAATTTTTTTTTCCTCAAAATTTAACATGTATATACGTTCAATTTCAATTGAACCTGAATAATTTAAAGACATTAAACCAAACTTGATTGACTACAAACGTATCAGGCAGCGTTACTGTTTCTAATGATAATGGAACTTTCTAGTGACTGTAACCCCACATTAATTTAACTTGTACCTTAACATAATGGCTTCGGTTTCACTAATTGCACGTTAGAATAATTATACTGTGCTACGCGTTACGCGAATATTCGTTTAAATGGATTTCACGCATTAATATCGTGCCGGAGTTTCCTGCGTTTAATTGTATTTGCCGAAACTAATGTCGCGGGCGTTTTAAGACGAATTATCAATTAGTGAGTGAAATAAGCCAGCAATAGCTGATTTCTCTTCGAAGATTCTTCATTGATTTCAAATACTTATATCATAAAAGTGTTGAAAAGAAAATAAATGTAAATGCATTTTGTAATTTTGATGTAGATATGTATATTTAAACGTATATTCCATGTATAAAAGGAGTCGCATTCAAAGTCAGGCTGGTTTGGCTTACTCTGGTAATGTACATATTGTGCTTGACGTTATTGCACAGCAGGCATTAAATTATTTAAATGATTTATGCGCCCGGGAATATAACTTTGTGCATGGAATTGTAAAGTATTGGTTTTAATATTTAATTCCAGTAATGTCTTTGAAATATATTTTTGTGGTTTGCTTTGTGTTGACAGTTACAATACCACAGAAATCGATTTGTGCTTTTGTTGGCGTTGCGCGGCTTGTGGCTTGCCGTCGAGCTTGTTTATACTACTGCTGATCATTAAATTGGGAATTTTCATTAGTGCATCCATGGCTGTCACACGTTTGAAGGTATCACAAAAGAAAAAAAGGATTTCCCCCTTGATTTCATATTCTGATTTCATGAACTAATAATCACTACCCGCTTTCTTTGTAATTCAAGAGTGTCTTTATGCTTCAGTGCCTGGAATCTGTATAAAAATTGAAGATTATAAATTATAACCGGTGTTTAAAACAACTTGCCTACATTGAATTATAAATGGTTGTATATAAAATTTGTATCCGGTACTCCCAATTCCAAATTGAATCAAAAACATGACTTAACAGTGGAATAAGAATTGGTTGCACCTTGTATAAATGCTTGTGTGCTAAAATTATTAAGTGCTAAGTAATTTGACTGTCAAGGAATGTTCCATAAATATACCAGTATTATTTGCTATACCAATTCTAATATCTTGTTGTAAATGTACTTGTAGCTTATGAAACTGGTCAACTTAAAACATTATATCTAGACTCTGAAAACACTGTTCCCTTTGTTTCTTGGTGTTTAACTAGATAGCTTATTATACCCTGTAGTCTATAATTTGGCATCAATATGTTTAAAAGCTTGCCAAGACTCCGAAAATTAAATTAGAAACAGACACTTAAGTTAATATTGCTATCTCGAGTGATGTCGTTATAGGCAGCTGGTGCCAATGCCTACTAGTTAGCTGCCTATATTTTCCAAGAATAAATTTAATTACCCTACTTATACCACAAACGAGGTTACATTTTTTTTTTCCATGAGATTCATATAGTATTCGTTTTAGTTTAAACAATGTTCTTAAAAAAATTACGTATTCATGATATTGTCTTCAAACATAAACAGTTACAAAGGAGGACTTTAATGTCTGATGGTATTTTAATGAGACCTGGTAGAAACACGTTTGTTCTAGATTTGAAAAAAGGAAAAACTAAGAATTTGCTTATTTACATATTTAATTTTAAATATACGTTACCTATACAGTTGCTGAAACATTATTTTATTAATATTCTTACAAATTGTTGCAGCTTTTATTTGCTAAGGTCTTATCTGTCACAAAATAAATAGTGGTGTATAAGTACAATCAAATACCGTACCCCTATTTACAGGCGCAGCCACAACGAACTAGAGAAAATGGCGTCTTCACTGCCAATATATTGCTTTCTCGCGTGATGTCGTTACGGCCAGCTGTTGCCAGTGCCTATTTGTTTTTGCTGCCTATATTTCGCCGTGCAATACAGAATTTCCCACTTTATCATCAAAGTTGCTTGTTCTCGAAACAACTACGTTGTAACAACCGATTACTTCTGTATCATGTGGTACTTAATGACAAATTGTGTTTATTTCAATGTATTTTATTTTTAATTTCTTTCTTTTATCTGGTTTTTGTAACTTATCCTTGTTAAATAATAGTAATTCTAAAATATGGTTTTAAAAATTAAAATTACTAAAGAATTTAGCCAAATATGTTGCACGTGTAAGTTGGAAAACAAAGATGTAAAATGCTTCTTTAGAGTGGAGAAAAGGATATCTTACGGAATATTGTAAAAACGGGGCAGGGAAGTAAATATTTAAGTTCTCCAGTAACAGGATTTCTAGGAACAGTTGAAAATCTGTCCAAGGCTCATTCTATTCACGGGAAATGTGTTTGAGAAAGGGACGTTTATTTCAATCTTGGAGCAGGTATTGTCGTTTCTTTAACAGCCGATTCTTGGAAAAATTCCAAACTCCTTTTGTTCAGAATACGACATAAGCTGAGATTTTGTGAAATTATATATTTTGCTTTTAGGAACTTTCCTTGTCTTGTTTTCAAAGTTATATTTCATATTTTTGGATTTGAAAAGCACAACGATTACAATTTGTTTGTTGGGTGATTTACAAATTAAAAAACAAGTTTATATAAAGTTATTAATTATTTTACAGTTACATTTTAGATGGAATAAGTATAATCGCATTTAAATAAACACCATATATGAAAATAAGATTACCATATTAATTTACACGACTTTTCCCTTGCATCTATGTCTTCTATAATATAAATTAACAATAAAGTTGATACTTATAAGAAATGTATATGAAAATCATGGCGACTGGAACATATACATACATACTCGTACATAGGTTGCCAGTTGCATGGAGAGTCAGAAAATACTTGATAAACTTTAAGGAGTCATTCAGCATAATAGCTCCAAAATTATAATAAATTGAGAGGTGGTCGAGGATAAAGAAGATTGACAGGGGTCTGTGGCTTAGCTTCGGGCTATGAACGTCAGCTAGCACTGGCTAGGCCTACCGTTTTTCGAAGGAACCGATGCGTTGTAATTCTTGAGGCGTTCACGATCGCTCGATCTCTTCCCTTTTATCTGTCTTTTCTATCACCAGAATATTTTAGTTGTCATTCGGCTAGTCTGTCCAATTCTTAATGCTATACTTTTGTTGGGTTCCTAAAGTTTTGTTTTTAAATCGAGCACAGAAAATATAAAAGGCATGAAATATGAAGTATTGACACATTTAAATATGAAGAGAAAATGATGTAGTGTTATTAGAAAAACACCTATTAATTAACTCGATTCACATCGATATCTCCACATATGATTAAAAAGGCACAAAGTGATTGGTGTATATTCGTCTTTAATAATTCTGCACTAAAGTAACGTGAGGGATATACTTTAATGTCTCCGCCGTAAGACTGCATCCACTTTACGAGTGGTCTATTTTCAATTCTCTATTTTCAAATGAAGGAACTTAACAAGAACTTGAGATCCACTAAGAAACGTTTTCAACAACAGTAGCTTTGTTACATTACGAATTTTCTACATCTCCCGTACCGCAAAAATAGCGAAGTACTTTGTTTGTGGTTTCATATATGTATATTCCATATAGGTTCATCCACGAATATTAGAAAAGAAAAACGAAAATATCACTAAATAATAACACTAGTACTACACTAATAATAACATTGTTATGCTATACAGTACATAAACGTGTACATGTAAATAATTTTAAGCACACTTATTTATTTGTAAATAAAGTTGGTCCTGTCGTCTGGCACGAACAAGGCTAGGATAGGACTAAAAGGAAGCCTTAAGAACCTCCAAAACGCAAAGACGTTCATAAAACGTCTTCCGACATCTGAATAGAAAGGAGCTTATCAGAACATTATTCAGAGGGCGGCGGTGTGAAGATGCGGTAGTTAATGTACAGCTCGTGTGATGACGCTTGTATCGCGCCCCAGATCTCTTCTGTGGCGAGTTGCATTCCTACGGGCATAACGAATATTGTAAGGCAATGTGCAAACACTGTCAAAGACATTTCCGATTATAATCTCCCTGCAGGCTATCTGTTCAGACGTGGCGCATCATAGTTTTGTGCATCAGGTTTATGTGTATATCTTACCGTAAGAAACTAAAAGTAATGTAATAAACTGTTATGACCATTATCAGAACTTAACTTTAATATCAATTATTATATCTTGTAATAATAGCAGAAATGATAATATCTTGGGACAATTAACACACGGGGAACTGTTCCCAAACGTCTGTAGTATGCTGATAAACTACTAAAATGGCTATTTATCCATAAAACAAAATTAGACAATACAAGAGAAGTTTAAAACAAAGTTTTGTTGCCTACTTTACTAAGCCGTCCATATAAACGCAAAGATAACTTAGAACGTTATTGCCAGTATTTAGGTCGGTCGATTTTTCCTTCGCTACTCCTAAGTGAATATTTGCATGACGGTAATGAACTCCTTGTACGCGGAATGGTCTATAAAAAGTAACCGAGTTCTTGTCTTAGACTGCTTTAATTAAAAACATTTTATCGTCGGCCTTTGATGCTTATATTGGATTTAAAAGTTAATTAAAATTTTAGGTTAATTAAGTAATTTAGATTACGGATTCGCGGTAATGTTTTATTAAATTTATTTTGATGCTTAATTATATTGCTGTTTATAGCTTTTGTTATGTTTTTTAACTCTTTACATATACATGCTATGCTGTTATTACACTACTGATACCTATGTACATACTTGGCTATAGATGTAGAATAAGATCGGAAAATAAATAATATTCTTGACAGAATGAGTCTAAAATTGTATTAGATTGAAATTTAAACCATGGAAAAAATAAGTAATTTGAAATATCAGAAAACAACCTCATATATGTTTGTAAACTTCCTCCAACCAGTATATGATATCATAGCCGTGTATACGTATATCTATACGTGTAAAGAAATGCTGATGATTGCGTTTAAACCTTTCGTTATTACTTAATTCTGGTCTTATTATTTAAATTCACTGCATACTTCACGCACCATAAGATTATGGAGAACTTTAAGATGTGTAAGTTTCTTCCTGATACTCACTTCATCATTTCAGCGACTGATATTTAATGTTAGTAATACACGTAACTGTGTAAGGGCTGACTGCCATGAGGTTATAAACTTCGGATGCTGAAATCTGAACCATGAATGAAGCGGTCGTTGCTTGTCACTTATCGCATCTTAATCTTTAATCTAAGTTCAAAGTATGATTAGTTGTGTAATAAAGTACGTAGTTATTATTATACTTGTTTAAAAACAGCTGTACTATAGAGATGAAGATAAATGTGTTGATTTTGTCATCTCCGTGTTTAAAAATGAGCAAACGAAACCTCTTTTGAATCGTCAAGTTGTCTGTATAGGTCTTCGTTTATCAAAGACATTTCTAAGAAACGACTTAAAGTTTCGATTTATTTTAATGATATACAAACAACCGTGGTTCTTAGGTAAAAAAGCGGCAATTAAAGAAATATATAAATAATCATTTTATACTAATATACAATGTCAGTTATAGTCAAAACTTTGTTGCTATGAATTTTTGCATTAAAACTGCGTTCTTACTCATAAATAAATATGTACATATATATATATATATATATATATATATATATATAAGACTGTAAGACTGTAAGAGGACAAGTGGTCATAGAGTGGTAGATTGGCGTGTACATATAGAACAGTAAATAGATAGACTAAGGAAAC